>JAHKKF010536170.1:0-35134 GCA_019740295.1 Labeo calbasu
AAAAAACTAAACTAAATTTAGGTCAAACGCACCTTTTCTTTTTGTTTGGATTGTTCGGTGAGTTCCGTTACGAAGTATACGTCATTTAACCCAACCAATCAGGCTGTGAATGTATTACTACTTCTTTAGGTACGGTATCTTTAGGTCCGCTGTCAAAAATGCCATTGTTAGCGCTAAGCGGACTAGAACGAAATGTATCATTTTCCTTTTGAGGTCAGGGCCAAATTAACCAAACGAACCGAACTACAAGTGTGAACACACTAGGGCTGTCCTCGACTAAAGATTTTCTGATCGACTAGTAGTCGTTCATTTTAAGCATTAGTCGACTAATCGCACGTTTATTAATAAACCATTTAAATCAAGCCAAATAAGCACTAAAGCGCACGCATAAAGCTTGCCACAGCACACAGGCAAAAGTAATGACTATGAATGTGTCATTAAACAGAAAGGCGGCTGCATTAACATTTTAAACATTTATTGATAAACTAGTGCTTTCTTTGTTTTTCGGCTTAAGAGATGAAGTCGACGACACTGGCACTGACCGTCATCTCCGCAATAGTGGATGTGCCTGTTTGCATGTTTCATACGGATGACATAATCTGAGAATATCTGTTTTTCTGACATTATCTGACATTCCACTCTCTACAGTAAGCTATGGATATATTAAGACAAATAACACAAAGTTTCAAAATTTTGCGCTCAAGTTCACAGAGACCGAGGCGGCAGAAAGCGCATCCTGTTTGCTTTCATTATTTTACAAAAGTGTGAAGTTTTGTTGTTATTGTGAGCACACACAAATAAACGTATTTTTTCATTTGATTCAAAAGATGTATTACTCTTGTCTGTACGACCAAGCCTCTTCTCGTCAACTAACAGTTAGTTGGCTAGTAGGGGGCAGCCCTAGAACACACCCTAAAAGTCTAATTGAAAAATCTTTACAGCTCACATAACTAATTTTTTATAAAGAGGTTCCTCAACGAATTTTACAGTTTGAACTCTCTGGAATTGCTTTCCCCTTTCACTTCCATTATTCTTGTTTTTACAAACTGAGTCTAAACTATTTTCTTTGGAAATCGAGCACACTCCACAGATGTTATCAATAAAGCTTAAGTTGTATTTAATCTGGAACATTATTTTAACCACAAGCCACTCCAGAGGAATAAAGCTGTAATAAGTGTACTACATAAGTCACTTTAGATAAAACTCTTTTCTAATGACTTAAATACTATTTCTCTCAGTAAACATAGTCATCTCTGTCAGGTCATTTCTTCACGTTAAAGCTGAATCTGTTTAAACTGAGGAATGAAATGTAGAGATCAGGGATTTTGTGAGCATGTGCACGGTTGACACACGCTCTTAAAAAGACCATCATGCTCAGCATGAAGATTCAGTGATGCATTAACTGTAACAGCTGTCACTTTAGGCGTTCCTGTTTGTCAAACCTGAAATTAGACGTAAAGGTCATCACCAGAGGAATGTCTTGAATCAATGATTTAAATTGTAGCACATTAGGGTCTTTAATGTTTTAACACAGCAGGGGCTCATCACATTGATAGTTTGGTACTGTTAGATATTCTGAAGTGGTACAAACGTGCTTTACCATGTAGCACTGTGGCAACCTTTTGACATTTAGAGCATAAAAATTTCATAAGGTACTAAAACAAAAACTATGATTTCCACTTGGTGGGTGACAAAATTTACACTGAAGGATGAACCTGAGCCATATCTAGATAGCAAATTATCATAGAGACTTGGATAAACCACTCAGATCACCCTAGAAATCCTGGTACCCAGAACATTGTAGCAACAGCATACCAATGAACTAGAAATAGTATTTACTTGGTGTGCTTGTGCATTATTAACTTGTGTACATGTATGTGTTACAGGAGGCGTTTTTTGGGAAAGAACTTTTGGATAAAAGCAAGCAGACCAAGTCAGCACTGGAAACGAGGCTTGTGGAGGAAGAAGCCAGTCATGCAGACAGCAAATCACAGAGCAGCAGCTTCCTGGACCCTTTATCTGACCCGCTTCTGAGTACCACTTCCACTCCAGTCTCGTCTAAAGCAGGGCCACTGCGTATGTTCAGCTGTACCTTCATATTTAGAAATATAGATAGATAAATAGAGCTGAAGAATATTTGTGTCTATATACTGATGTCTACACACATATTTTCCAAATATACACACACAGGGCTGCCCAGAGATGTTAGAAGTTCCTACCTCCAGTGTGTGCTTTTGTTTAGAAATGAATTTGTTTCTTCTGCTCTGACCAGTCAGGTCACATTTTTCTGCTCTAGACTGCAGTGAATTCTGCAGGGAGGTATAATGCACATTATCATCGTTCTTCCCGCTTTCCCATCTGCACACACTGAATGCATCACACAACCCACTACAGAATCCTACAGTGCAGCTCCAGAGGTTTGCATTAGAGATCGTCTCGGTTCATCTTTTGCCACGGGGACTGAAGAAGATGAACCATACAAATGAACTTTTTATGCCCCCATGTGCTCATTTTGTGTCCTCTTGCATACTCTTATAGGCTGAAGAGCTCGTTCAGACGCTTCATTCTTCACCATTTCTCCTTATCCTCAGTTCTGTCAACCCTCATTTACACCCAGCCCAGCAGACCTCTGCTCGTAGCCAACCTAACATGTTTTTAAAACCCAATTTGCCAGCACTTTTCTGAATTCCCTGTCGGAGCTCTCTGGGAGGATAGGAAGCTGGCAGTCACAGTGCAGTGTTTAGAAGGCTTGTGCGTATTCGTTTGGAGAGCAATCACAAAGCTATTTGAAGGCTTTCAGGGCTGCTTGTTTGTCCTTAGAGATTTTCATCTCCCATAGAGTGAAGCTTCTCTTTCTGCTCTGCAGATTCTTGTTTTTAACCCTTTCATGGAGTTTTAGTCTTGAAAAGTGTTTGATTTAGGAATCATATTATGCATACATCTTATTATAAAGAATTATAAAGAATATTTCAGTGAACATTAGGGGTTGGTGGTATGACTAAAATCTTATACCACTTCAAAGGATATGTCAAAATTTTGAAGATGAGGAGCAGGGGGTGCGAATGTCATTGAAAAATCTTTAGATTTGTAAGGACATGTCACCCTTAATGTTTAAGGTGAATATGTGAGCAAATTTGGATTGCTCTAACAGTGTGGCTCTGTTCCAAAATCTAGTGAGCTGCCTTGTGGTTTATTTTATACATAGGCAGCTACCTTTTAAGTCAGCTCCTAACTGAAATGCAGCCTCATAAGGTGATGATGAATCATTTACACAAATTACACTAAAACACACAAGAGGTTTAAGAGGCTTTCAGTTGCACAGCGCTCACAAATACTGGTCAGATTCGTTGACTTCCAGAATAAACATTTCCTGAAAATGTACTCACACCCATGTCATTCAAGATGTTCATGTTGTGTTTGTTTTTGAGGAAAACATTCCAGGATTTTTCGCAATATAATTGCTCTGCATCGGAGCGCTAGTGCAAGACAAGCATTTGTGGATAAAAAGTATGTACGTTCCTATTTTTCTTAGAAAATGACGAGTCGTTTTGCTAGATAAGACTCTTATTCCTTGGCTGGGATTGTGTAGTGCTGGTGAACCTTGATCCTGGAGGGCCGGTGTCCCTGCGGAGTTTAACTCCAACCCTAATCAAACACACCTGAACAAGCTAATCAAGGTCTTCAGGATACAGGTTGGTTTTTTTTTTTTCTCTAGGGTTGGAGCTAAATTCTGCAGGGACACCAGCCCTCCAGGATCAAGGTTCCCCACCCCTGGTGTAGAGCCTTTTAAAGCTGCATTGAAACTACAATTCGGACCTTAAGCCCATTGGGACCCATTGAAATCCACTATATGGAGAAAATCCTGGAATGTTTTTTCCCCAAAAACCTCAATTTCTTCGACTGAGAAAAGAAAGACATGAACATCTTGGATGACATGGGGTTGAGCAAATTCTCAGGAAATGTTCATTCTAGAAGTGAACTAACTCTGTAACCGTTTTATATAGAAAATATTTTATTTTAAATCAAATAATTGTATTTATAGCTTTTATCTCACATAATTTGCCATCTTGTATTTTGTTCACTAACCTTGTCGCTGTTCCTTTAACGTGAATGGAACATTCAGTAAGCTGTATTGTGACGTTTGGTATTGTGGTCTTAAAGTCTGCATTGAAAGGCATTACAATCATCTCCTCTCCTCTCCCCTATTGTGTAGAATAATGTAGGGGGAGAGTTTAATTTTATTAACTATTGTTAATTTTAATTATTAGTTGGACAGGTTGTTTGGGCATGTCATAAGAGATGTTGTTGCGAGGAGGGAAGTCAAATGCTTTTGATTTAAATATCATGACAGCATGTGCACAAATGAATCATTTATAATGAAAACTCCAGTATTCCATTAAAAAAAAGATCAATTTAGATTTCATGGTAACTTTAAAATGCTTCATAGGCAGCTTGCTGGGTTTTGGATCAGAGCTTTTTTTTTTTTTTTTTTTGACATTGTTTTTCTAATATCCAAACCGTGTCCAAGTGACAGAAGTTGCACCTCTGTTATCAAAAAGATTGTCCAGTTGACACATTTGGTAACATTTACTGAAGAGCACTCGGTGATTAGTATGGATACTCGTGCTCAGAAACGCTTGTCTTCTTGATCTCTAGCTAATGTGGAGGACCCCTTAGCCGAGCTGGTTCTACATTCAGATGATGATCTCCTGGGAATGCTGTCCGATGACCTAGTCAAGCCAGGCACTGAATCAGGTAGACTCAGTCCCAAGATCTGTCCATAGGATAGTCTCCCCTTTCTCTTCACACTGCAGATGCTCTAACAGTCTCAGAAAGGACACCTGCAATTGTGTCTTCACAATTGCAACTCCACATTTCTTCTGCATTTTCACACTTGCATTTTGCATTTTTACCTGTTTTGCTATGTTTCTCTTTATTTGTTGTGTCTTAGCATCCTCCTCCTTTTCCTTATTACATTTTTTTTTTTACATTTCTGTTTTATAATTATTTGGTTTTATCTGGTTTGGGTTCTTGTAGGTCTTGATTTATGCCCTTTCCAGGTGGACAGTTCCCCCTCTCCATTCGGTAAGATCCCTGCACAGCCTCTCTGGCTGTAGAAGTAGAGCTGTCCCCCTCTCCTGGCCTCTTGGCCCCCCAAACAGGCCCTCAGACATTTTGTAGTGCCAGTTTCTGCATGATCCCTTTTCTGACAAACACACACGCTCATCTTTGGCTTTCTGCATCTTTTTACTAACCACAAACAAACTGCATGTTTTCCTGCACATGAACCTGTTGTGACACTGAGGTGAGAACTAAGCTGTCCTTAGATGGATGTTGGATTTGGCCGCTACTGTAATTTAGTTGGCAGTTGTGATTGTTTGCAATCTGTGACATTTTACTGAAGTGTGCTTGAAATGTGCTATGTGAAGTTCTTTTTCTTTTCTCAAGGGTCTAATTTAGTTAATTTATTTTTTTATCTTTTTTTTCTAATTGCCAGCTTTTTAGTTGGCAAGGACACATTCCCTTTTCTTTGTGAAATGGCCTTGCTGTGGAAAAACTAGTGGTTTGAAAGTGATGTAACTGCTTTAGTGTGACAGCAAGTTCCACAGGGTTACAAAAAGTAGTTTTACTTCTGGTTAACATGTATTGTATAATCATGCAGTCAGGGGTTGTGCTTTAAAAAGAATTATAAGAATTATAACATTGACAGCTAACTATTTGTTCCCGTCTTCTTTAAAGAAACAATAAGGTAAATGATACGTGAAATAATAATAATCCTGGTCTTTTGCCATAATACCCTACAGTACTTTAGAAACATTCCCACAGTGAAAGTAGGCTAATGGGGACTAGAAGGAAACAAAGGGAAATTAAAGTTTTAATGTGAAAACAAAGAAGGAGAGAAACATGAAAATGAACAAAGAAATTATGAGAGCAGAATAAAAATAAATAAATCCAACAGAGGACTTGATAACTCTGTTCTTGTCAAAGGTTTAGTGGTCTCTTATTTAAAATACCAAGTGTTACAATATTGGGATGATATGGATAAACACATAACATGACAAAACATGAAAAAAAAACAGAACAAAAAAAAAACGTTTTGTCAAAGAGACCGATAACTATCATTTGTAGCGTATGCAATATATATGTAAATATATAAGGGTTTGTTTTTAAGTACATACCAATGTGCTTGGTTTAGAGAAATGCTTCAAGTGGAACACCTTAAAGCGTATTCACAACATGCTATCAGACTTGCTAAAAAAGTGGCACAAGCTAACTTGTTAAAAAACTTGTTAAAAATAAATCATGGTTTATGGTAACACATTTACAATGATAGTCAGGCAAAACAACAAAAATAAATGTGATTAAAATTGCTTACTAAACTTATAAGTGTAAAGTTAAAGTTACTTTACAGTTAAGTTCCTTTTTTCACAGTGTTTAAACGAAAAAACAAGCTGCACATCTCAGCTTTTAAACACTGTACCATACTTGCCTTGCCTTTATAGACTTTGTAAGTGCATTTACTGTAGTGTAAACACAACTGATGCCACATATTCTGTTCTGCCACATAGCCTGTTTTGAACCTGGAAGAAGAACTTTACGTGAAATAAAAGTAATTGACATTGAGAAGCTAGGTAGCCATTAGACCAAAGCATAATGGCTGACTCTGATGACAACATTTAATATGATTAATCATTGCAATTGCTTGCTTTTTCATTGATTAAGCTCTCATGTATTGTAATAGAAAACGATAAGCAATGATGAAAGAGCATCCATTTTTCAAGAGACTTTTTCACACTCAGTTGAGCAGGCAACACTAATTAGTTCCCTGTTTTTCTTGGAAAATTGAGTTGGTGGAGAGGATGAAAGAGAGCAAGGGAGAGAGAGTGAGAATTTTTTTTTTTTTTTTTACTCATTTTACCATGACATGAAATAACAGTCCTCACTCTCCCTGTTTTTTTTTTTACTTTCTTATCTTAGCAAACATTCAGGCACTGTAGAAAATAAATTGCTTATCAACACTGATTTAGGCATTTGCAGATTGACAGCTCTGTTTTTTTCTGCAGATCTTTGCAAGTTGAGTTTTGTATTCAGTAGAGATAAGAAACTAAGTTTGAGAGTAGCCATTTAACTTTCTCTTTCTCCCAGCTGGTTTGGACATTGGCACCCTGCCGGACGATCAGTCAGCACCTCCTCAACCTGGCCCTGCTCGAGGGTCTCGGCCACTCCAGGAAGAACCTCTGGATGTAATATTGAGTCCTGAGCTGGACAAGATGGTTTCTGATGGTAAGAGCACTTTGCTAATGGAATTTTGCATTCACTATATGGCCAAAAGTATTGGCACACACCTCTTGATTATTAAATTTAGGTGTTCAATCAGACTTATTGACACAGTATGTAAAATCAAGCCCCTAGCCACTTTTTGGGGAAAAAAAGGGTTGTTTTAAAGACCTCAGTGAATTCAAGCATGGTACTGTGATAGGGTGGCACCTTTACAGCAAGGCAGTTTGTGAAATTTCATCCCTGTTAAATATTCTGCAGTCAACTCTAAGTGGTATTATTGAGAAAGTTGAAGCATTTAGTAACAGCACCATCAGGCAGAAAGTGGACGGCCAACGTCACAGAGTGGGGTCACTGAGTGCAGAGGCACATGATGTGTAAAAGTCGACAACGCTCTGCTGATTCCATAACTGAAGAGTTCTAAGCTTCCACTGGGATTAACATCAGCGCAAAAACATGGCGAGAGATTCATGGAATGGTTTTCCATTGACTAGCATCTGCATGCAGGCCTTACATCACCAAGTACAATGCCAAGCATTGGATGGAGTGTTGTAAATCATGCCACCACTGAACTCTGGATCAGTGGAAAAGTGTTCTGTGGTGTGGCGAATCACACTTTGTTGTTTGGCAAACTGATGGGCGAGCCTGGGTTTTAGTGGATGCCAGGAGAATGTTACCTGCCTGACTATATTATGCCAGCTGTACAGTTTGATAGATGGGCTGTTTTTCAGGGATTGGGCTAGGCTCTTACATCCATTAAAGGGAAACCTTAATGCTTCAGCATACCAAGACATAATGCTGTACTTCTAACTTTGTGGGAAGAGTTTAGGAAAGGCCCTTTTCTGCTCCAGCATGTTTGTGCCCTAGTGCACAAAGTAAGGTCCAAAAAGACATGGCTGGAAGTTTGGTGTGGAAGACACTGACTGAACTCAATCCAATCAAACACCGTTGGGATGAACTGGAACGGAGGTTGCGAGCCAGACCTGTCCAACATCAGTGCTTGAACTCACAAATGCTCACAGAAACACTCCCAAATCTTGTGAAAAGCCTTCCCAAAAGAATAGAAGCTGTTATAGCTGCAAAGGGGGGACCAGCTCTATATTAATGTCTGTGAACCTAAAATGTAATGTCAGTAAAGGCCCCGATGGTGTTTTGGTCCCAATATATTTGTCCATATAGTCTGTATTATCCTTGCTTTTATAGCATGTTACATTTGCGTTAAATTTTTAGCACATATATATGATCAATTTGTAAAGAATTTGATACATTTGATTTTGATACCTCTATTAAATGACAAATATTTCTTGTTTTTTCCTTAGCAAACAAGTTATTTTAACCATAGCAGCTTTTTTTTTTTACTTGTCAACTGTTGTTATGTTCTGCAGACTTAAATATAAAGACTGAAAAATAGTTTGTCATTTTTCACACAAAAAAGTGTTTGGTGACTACTTGTCTTTTAACATTTTTAGTTGCTTTGCTGTGATATGTTTGGATTTCTAAATGTTACATTTTAATTGCCTAGTTCTATTTCTTTTTTTTTTTTACAGGGGCCATTCTGAATAAGTTCTACAAAATTCCAGGTTTGTTGCTTTCTAAAATATTTTGACTGTAGCATTCTGCAACAGTAAATGTTTTGTTTACTCATTTTTCTGAAATTTGTTTGTCTCCCATTTAAAAAAAAAAAAAAAAAAAAGTCTATAAATGTATATAGAAGTGCATTCATTTCTTAGTTGGGAGTTGGTAAAAAGTCTTTAGATATGAATATCCTTCATTATTTTAATTCCATATAGAACTGGAGAGTAAGGATGTGGAAGACTTATTCACTGCAGTGCTTAGTCCAAATGCCAGCCAGCCTCCTCAACTTCCTCATCCACCCAACACTGCCCCCAATGCCTCAGCTACAGCAATGTCTCTCCAGAACCCAGGTATCAAGTTGTCTGCATTATCTATTCATATTAACAGGCAGGTCAACCACACAGATGTGATGATGTTGTGTGCTTGTAACTTGAGTATCACATGTAAAATGTACTGCTCATTTTAAAGTGCATGTTTCTCCATGGTTTCATTTGCAGGAGATGTTGGTGGAATGTTCCCACGCATGCCTGTGATGAATGGCATGATGGGGCCAAACACCCACTTTCCTCCAAACCCCGTGATTCCTGGAGCAGGAGTGTCTGGCACGTTCTCTTCCATTCACCGCATGCCTTTTCCAGAAAATGTGAGGTGAGTGAATTCATATTCTGAGTAACACAGATTGGTACTGACATATCTGTTTATAAAATCTAGTGACACTTAATGGCTTGTTGTGTTCACTAAAGGGAGAAGAAATTCAGCCAGATAGCGGGTGATGTGATTGGTCCCTGGGCTTCTCCTGTTCCTGTGCCTGGATCTGTTCCTCCACCAGAGGTGGAGACTGACACCATGTCCAATGCTCAGAGGAGCACATTAAAGTGGGAGAAAGAAGAAACTCTTGGTGAAATGGCCACTGTGGCTCCTGTTCTTTACACCAATATGAACTTCCCTAACCTTCAAGATGAATTTCCAGGTAAATGGATTGTCCTACAGCGCTACAAATGAAGAGTTTGTTTCCAAAACGCTATAAATCCATTAGATTAATTTGAGTAAAAATGTGTTTTCTTTACCAAGAAAGTGGCAAGATCTTTAGGTTATAGTAACATTAAAAATTCAAATCCAGATTTTGATTTTCAAAGATCATTTTTATTATAAAAACAGATTATTTTTTCCCCAAAATGCAATAAATCCATCAGGGCTCTATGCTTACTTTTCTTTTTAGGAGTACTTATGAACACCTTCTAATCAATAATCAAAAAATCTGATCAAAAATTAGCCTTCCCATTATGAGGTGATATTTGACTCCTTAAAGTGAATTAAAGGGGGATTTTGTTTTTTTCTTTGTAATGGCATTTTTGTAACTTTATTAAAAGTATGTTATCTTTCATGTCAATTGATTTAATATATATTTTTAAAGCTTTTTAAAATTTCTAATTAAAACAACCGAATAAGAACAAGTAGAATAAGAATAAGTTAACAATTAAATGAAATCAGTATTAACAAAATTCATTTGTACTACAGAGATGGCACAGAAGAACACAAAAGTGGCTTGTAGATGTATTTTCATTTGTTTAATGAGGCTCAGAGGTGGCATGAGTGCAATCAAATTCATAAATTCATCTTTAGATTAATGTTTTAAATATAAAATTTTGAATATGGAAATATTAAATGGTTTAAATAACTGAAAAGACACTTTAACTAAAACTGCCAGTAGGTGGTGGCAAGTCACTGATTTAATTACTGAATCATATCATTCATTTAATTCATTCGAACGGCTGATTCATTCAGGAATAAAGCCACCCTGCGTCCCAATGTGCATACTATCCACCCCATCTGCCCTACTATCACATAGAACTTAGGATGGATAGTATGCACATTGGGATGCAGGCCAAGTCTTTATGAATGGGAAATTGAATCACTGACTCACTAGATTTGTTTAAAATGCACGTTCATTTATAAACAAAACTCTGCTGTGTTTAAATGGAGATGCGTAGCGGCTCAGTTGTGACTTGGTTCAAACTATTTTTGACGTCAAAATAGAGCAAAATCAGGCAATAGTGTAATGGTCAGACAATGTAAGTAACTTAACATTAACTTCTTGTTTATTTAACTGTTGTATTAAATCAATATCTCATTTACAAACTTCCTTAAAAATCATTAAAAGCTGTCACTCATCTTAGTTCATCATGTTCTCGCAAAGTTCCATTGTAATCAACGAAGCTCTCAACACTGCACAATGAATCTCTTATTTACAATCTCTCTACACTTTGTTTATGAATGGATTCGTCTAAGGGGTTCGTTTGATTTGATATGTCTGTAATACATTACTTAACGTTGCAAAAAACACATAGAAACCTTTGAAGCTCACCTCAGCGGAAACACAAATACGCTGATCGGGTCAGTCGCACAGGTGCTCCTAAATATTTTTTTCATAGTCGCACGCAGTGTTTTGTGTGGTTGGTGATCACAAAGTACAAAGTAGATGAGGAAAACTAGGATGCTGGGTGTATTCAAAGAGCTGCCTTTACTGTTTACAATGCGTGGAATGGTGCACTGTGATTGGTTGAGCAGATGTATCACATTCTGCAGAGAATTGAGACTGGCGTTTGACGCAGTTTGGAAAAATAGGGAAAAAACATGACAGAATAACATGGCGGATATCACATTTTGGGTAAAATTAAAAATGGACTTTTCAATACCGACCAGATACAGTACTGATTTTGGCAGTTTATCGTGTTTTGGAACCAAACTCAAAAACAAATAAAATTGTCAACTTGAAATGGAGTCTAGATAGAGACCAACCATCTGACTTCTTTCCACAGATTGGGCTACTAGAGTGAAGCAAATTGCAAAGTTATGGAGGAAAGCTAGTTCTCAGGAAAGGGCGCCCTATGTGGTAAGAGACTCTGTTAAACCTCAAAAATGTTAATATTGGTTGTGTTTATATACATATATGAGAGTTCTGACTTTTTGCTTGGCTCTGTCCTACTAGCAAAAGGCAAGAGACAACAGAGCAGCCCTTCGTATAAACAAAGTTCAATTGTCTAATGACACAATGAAAAGACAGCAACAGCAGCAGCCAGCTGATCCCTTTGATCCCAGTGTTCCCATGGACACAGAGCTGCTCTTCAAGGACCCGCTCAAGCACAAGGAGTCTGAGCATGAACAAGAGTGGAAGTTCAGACAGGTGATTGACAGCCCAAGGGATATTATAGCAAAAGCTAGGCTGTGAGACTGTGTTATGCAAAACGTAGTGTCTCAACCTCTGATGAAAGCTTTTACCATCATGTTTAAAAAATGGGTTGATCAGCACAATATAATCTTTAATCAGAATTTGTTAGAAATAACATGTAAAAGTCAGTGCTGCTTTAAAGCATTAAATGGTAAATAAATAAAAGTTAGAAATGCATGATATTGTAACATTATCGGAATCTGCTGATAAAGGCTTAAAATGTAAACATCGACATTGCCCAAATTAAAAAAATTAAAAATAATTATGCCGATATTGCTGATAAGACTAATGACTCACATGTGCTCAGGGTGTGCTAGCGATAAGATCACACTAGCACTGTGGTCATTCTTGAGGCGAACTTTTGCCTGAATGATGGTTAGAATCAGTGTTTTCGATCGCCGCATTTAATTTGAGAATACGCGTACATAACGAGTGTCGGATGTGCAGTTTCTAGCGCGTCAAGTAGCAGCAGAGGCTGCCTTCCCCTTGTGATACTTGTGTTCCTGAATAAATAAAGCAGTATGAGTGTCATAAAATCACAAGTCCGTTTTGATTTAAAGGTCAGAAGCTATAGTTTACATGAATAAAAGTCATAAACATGACACTTAGTAAATTAGATCATTTAATATATACAGATTTTTTTCATTAATATGTAATATTTTTTTTTTCAAATGGATTCTGAAGACCACAATACAAGGAGCTCTTTTGCTTTAGACTATCTATTAATGTTAAATCCACAAATAATATGTTAAGGTTTCAACTGCTCTGCTCTGATGGGGAAAAAAAAAAACTGAAAACAAAAGAAGAAAAAAAAAAGTTTTTTTTGCAGTTTTATTGGTTTGCAGGTTTCATTGCAGTTATTTTCAAGGCTTTTAATGTACTTTCATTCAAAAAAGAACATTAATAATGTTTATTAGTTAATTTTATTTGAGTTATTTTAGTTCATTGTATTAGTTTAGTTGATTTGCTCAAAACTTACCAACTTAAACAAATTGTTTGTTTACAATTCCCACACAGTACAGACTTGATGTTGTTTCAAAACAACGAGAAATGTATATCAGCATCGGCTATCAGCCAAGATAATTTGAAAAATATCGGATATCGGCAAGAACCTAATATTGTGCATTCCTAATAAATTTTTTTATATTTTATTATGCATGTGCATGGTAGTGGTCATTATAGCATTATTTTAATTTTTCCAAAGTCTTCTTACATAAACATTTTACATTAAGCTTTGTCATTTTAAACTGTAATCTAAGGTTTGCTTAAGAAACAGCAGGAAAATGTCCCGAAAAAAGACAAAGACTTTTTAGATACAACATTCAAGCAGCCATAGTTGCAGGATGTTTTTAGAGTTTCTTAGGATCCCAGGCTGAGGTACAGTTCTGGCATGCATCTGCCAAAACCCAGTACCAACAAATATGGAGTGTAACTGTAATCTGGCCAAAAAAAGAATATAAGCAGTACTGCATTTTTTTTTAAAGTGCTATGGCTTAATTAACTCAATCTTTTTTTTTTCTTTTTTTTTCCATGGCAGCAAATGAGACAAAAGAGCAAACAACAGGCAAAAATTGAAGCCACGCAAAAGTTAGAACAGGTTAAAAATGAGCAGCAACAACTTCAGAAACAGCAGCAACAGCAATTCAGTGGAGACACCTCTAAAAGTGGTAATCAGAGTCCAGTAGCAAACCAGCCCAGCAATGGAGGTAATGCTTCTCCATTGCAAACATTAGCCTCCAAGGACAGCTTTACAAGGACTCAGATGCCTGGAACGGCAACATCGGTTGCATCAACAGATGATGGATTTCTGCGTCCTCAACTGCCACCCCCTTCATCCACAGCAAAGACCCCTACCCAGGACACTCAGTACCCACAGGGTCCCTCATCTCAGCCTCAGTCTCCTCAAATGTTTTCACCTGAATCATCTGGATCCCGTCCTTCTTCACCATGGGATCCGTATGGCAAAATGGTGGGAACCCCTAGGCCACCACCATCTGGGTCAAGCACGCCTCGCAGAGGTTCTGTGTCTGACATGCAAGAAAGAAGTCGGCCCTCACCAGCCCATGAATCCTTTGGGTCTCCAACATCCACCAGCATCGACCCATATGCAAAGCCTCCAGACACACCTCGGCCATCAGACCTGTTTGTGAAACCTATGTGCCCACCTAGACCAGGACCATTATCTGAGCAACAAGGACGACATTTTATGAGTAATGTCACACCTGGAGATGGTTTTTCCAGACCAGGCCAAAGATCGGAAGCATATCAGCGCATGGCCCACAGCCGCATGGTTCTTTCTGACCCATACTCTAGGCCACTGTTAACACCTATTCCTGGGAGTAATGAGTCAGGATCTGTGCCAGTGTTCAAAACACCCATGCCTCCTTCCCAGTTACAGCAAGACCCATTCAGTGCAGGGCAACAGGGCATGAGAAGGGGGTCATCTGACACTTTACCCCAAGTTCAACACTCTGATCCTTATTCACATCAGCCTCTTACACCTCATCCATCAATGGGAGATGGTTTCAGTAATGAGGGCAGAATGATGCGTCCAGGACAAGGGAGTCCTTTTGCCCAGCCCTTACCCATGAGCAGACACCCTCAACGAGATCCATATTCACAAGCACCATCTACACCTAGACCAGACTACTTTCAGCAAATGCCTGATCCGTATGCTCAGCCTCCTGGTACTCCAAGACCACATGATCCATATGCCCAGATGCCTGGCACCCCAAGACCACACTCTGATCCATATACATTGCCACCATCCACACCTAGAACTCCAACAGTTGATCAGTTTTCTCAGTCACAACCTAATAGTCGCAGACAGTCTCCATCTCATGCTATCGATCCATATGCTCAGATGCCAGGAACTCCAAGACCTTCTTCTGGAGAGAGATACCCTAAATCACCAAGTAGTCAGAGAACCTCAGATCCCTTTTCACATTCTTCTGGAACTCCTAGGCCAGTCAAAAATGAAGCTTATGATCAACCACCCGGAACACCAAGGCCAGTTCTTAATGACCCATATTCTCAACCCCCTGGAACCCCACGTCCAGGAGCTGACCCAGAAGCCTTCCCTAGACCAACTCCCAGAGTAAACTTCATGTCCCATCAAACGGATCCACTTAGCCTTCAAGCACAAAGCAGAATGCAGGACCCATTTGCTCGTCCCTGTGCTTCTGATTCTCAAACCCCAAAACATCCTGGGATTTCAGATGAAAGTCTATCTCTACAACAGACAAACCCTAACCAGACTCCTGTTCATGATCCATTTGAACAAGCTCCTCTAACCCCATGTTCACAAACAGTAAACATGGGCAACCCATCAGATACACAGAACGCAATGCAACCACCACTTGGAGAGACTGAAGAGAAAATTAAACAGGTTTGAAAACACATTGTTTTTCCATTAGACCACATCACATTTTCCTTTAATCTCTGTTCTATTTTAAATGGCGTGTTTTTAATTGTGCACTGTTATTGCTCTTTTTTAGCGCCAAAGACTACGGCAGTTAATTCTCAAACAGCAGCAGCAAAAAAGTGCAATCAGACAGGAAAAGGGACTCCAGGAGGCAACTCCTGCTGCTGCACCTGGGACTCCAAGGCATTGGTCACAGGAAGATTCTGGACCTCAGAATGATATTTTTGGTAGACCCCCACCTCCATATCCAGGTACTATGAGATCTTCACCAGTTCATGCAGGACAAAGATTTCCTGGAACTTTCCTTGCCGATCAACGTGGGCCCATGCCTGATGAACCCCAGTGCTCCCGACCACCATTCCCCAGGGATCTAAACAATGGCATGAGTCAGCAAGGACAAAGGTACGTTTTTTCTTTCATCAATTGTACTGTTAAACTAGTAATTAATTTTGTGTTTTAAGTTATCTTAAAACCTAATTCCTTCCAGATTTGGATTTCCTCCTGGAGCTCCAAGTCAAGAACATTTCCTCAGGCCCCCTCACCAGATACAAGGTGGACCAATGGTTGACAATGTTCCACCGCATATGAGGCGACATCAAATGGGCCTACCCCAGCATTTTCCACCACGTGGCCTTCCAATGCAACAGCATAATATAATGGGTCAACCGTTTATTGAACTTTGTCACAGGGCTCCAGAGAACAGGGTCAGACTACCTTTTGGTCCATCTAATGCTATGGACCATCCTAATCATTCCCAGAGACTCCCTCATGGCTTCATGGGAGGCCAAAATATGGCCTTTACAGGAAACCAAGGTCCCAGAATAATGGATCCGATGTTGGGCCAGTCACAACAAGGATCAGTCAATCACTTACAGACCTCAGGCACTATGGATAATCTGCATCACCATACAAATGCAACACCACAGCAGACCCCTCTGCCAGAACCACTTAGCCATTCTGTCAGTAGTGGTTCAGTTACTCCCGCCGAATCTGCACTACTTCCTGTCACAACCTCTGGTCCAACAGAGGAAATCCCTTTGCCTTGTAGCGATGGTGTTGAGAAACTAGAAACAGATGACTCTGCTGTGAAGGACCTTGATGATGTGGAGGTCAAAGACTTGGTTGATGAAGACCTGGACAACCTGAACCTTGATGCAGATGATGGCAAAGATTTAGACTTGGAAACAAATGATCTTCATCTTGATGACCTTCTAGGATCTGGAAAGTTTGATCTTATTGCTTATGCAGATCCTGAGCTGGACCTCGAGGACAAAAAAGATATGTTTAATGAAGAGCTGGAACTGAGTGATCACATAGAAGACGACCATGGGGATACCTCAGACCTTCAGAAAGCCTTGTCTGAAAAAAGAAATGCCAGATGTGGAGGTGTGTCCTTAACTCAACCTAAATCAGAGGGATTACAGGGTCCTAGTGAAGTCAAACTAGAAAAGAGTATGTCAAAAGAGGGCCAGGATCATTCTCAATCTGAAACTTTAAAAACTGAAAGTCAAGGTCTTGGAACCTCAGTGGATGACCATCAGTCTATGAGTAGTAAAAGTAATCAAGATGATGTCTCTGGTCTTTTTGAGGAATCTTGCACAGATGTGCATACTGGATCTGCTCCAGTACTGTCAAGTCTGTTGATCAAGGAAAAACTAGAGGACACTAGGAGTGAATCCATAATTTCTCCTATCTCAGGTGACCCCAATGCCCAGGCTAATCTTGGCTCAACCATGAGCATGGTGATGATGCAAGGACAACCCCAAGAACACAGGAT
This sequence comes from Labeo calbasu, assembly GCA_019740295.1. Classification (NCBI taxonomy): domain Eukaryota; kingdom Metazoa; phylum Chordata; class Actinopteri; order Cypriniformes; family Cyprinidae; genus Labeo; species Labeo calbasu. The sequence continues at coordinate 17,284 of JAHKKF010536170.1, forward strand.
AAACCCTGGAGTAACAATGGGGCATAGGATAGATCCATCTCTAACCCAAGGGGCACTTTTAGGTAATGGAAATTTGATGCAGTCTGGTAACCAGCAGGTACCACTTCAAGGGTTTGGACCTTTGCAAGGACAACAAGTGGAGCTAAACCTGCCTATGGTTGGTGGCCAGCAGCCTGTTCCTCATCCTGTAAACCACCAAACTCAACAGGGCATGTTCAATCCTGGGGTTACAGGGCAACAAGGATCTCAAGCACAACAGAGTCAACAGAACAGGCCTCTTCTGTTAGATGAGCAGCCCCTTCTTCTTCAAGATCTGCTGGATCAAGAGAGACAGGAGCAACAACAGCAAAGGCAGATGCAGGCCATGATCAGGCAACGGTCAAATGACCCTTTTTTCCCAAACATTGGTAAGCCTGAGCTCTACTTTGACTAACTGATAAATGAGTCTGTTGTACCTGTACATTGTCAGTAGTTTAACGTGATTCAATACTGACAGCAGCTCCTATTTTACAATTCTGTTTGCACTGTTATTGAATACAGTTTTTGTAGATTTTTTTTAACATTAGCTTTTTTGTTTAAATGTTAAATATTTACAATGTACGTTTTCATTTATTTATTGTTTAAGCTTAAAATACTTGAAATGTGAATATAACTGTGATGTACAAGTCACAATCCTGTAATTGGTATGGTGATTTTTATTACTTTGTAGACTTTGATGCAATTACTGACCCAATCATGAAGGCGAAGATGGTGGCTCTGAAGGGCATTAACAAAGTGATGGTACAGAACAGTATGGGTATGGCACCCATGGTTATAAACAGGTAAACACTCTACTATGTAATGTGGCACCTCTGAGCAGTTCCTGCAGTAGAATAAAAAAGCTGTTTATTACCCTGACTGGCCCAGTTCTTTACTTGCATCTGAACATGGCCTCATGCAATTTTGAGTGGTTCATTCCATGCTTTCTTTTCTGACAGAATGCAACAGATTCCAGGATCACATGGCCCAGATACAGCTGATTTTCCACAACATTTTTTTGGACCGGTATGTCCACAGGTTTATGTAGTCTTATTACCTTTACTCACCAGCATTAAACTTACCTTTTATCACCAGCATTAAACCTGTTCTAATGGCATACACAATCATTTCCTTTTAGGATGGAAAGTTGCCACCACAGATCGCAAGACCAAATCCCCCAAACTTTGGACCAGGGTTTGTCGGTAAGTTCTTTTATGATTATTATTATTATTAGTAGTATTATGATTAGTATTATAATTCAGTATTTACTCAATTGAGCAATTTAATCAATTAAAGCCTGACATCCCATAAATCTTGAATCTTTTTTTCCCAGATGATTCTCAGAGAAAACAATATGAGGAGTGGCTTCAGGAAACTCAACAGCTTCTTCAAATGCAACAGAAGTTTTTGGAGGACCAGATTGGGGCCCACAGAAAATCTAAAAAGGCCCTCTCTGCAAAACAGCGCACTGCGAAAAAAGCTGGACGGGAGTTCCCAGAGGAGGACGCAGAACAGCTGAAACATGTGACTGAACAGCAAAGTGTGGTTCAAAAGCAATTGGAACAGGTATTAGAGTTATTTTAAGAAGGATAACTAATAAAACAATCCACCAAATACTTTGTCATGTTTTAAAATGTAGCAAAACTTGTCACTCAAGTTGGAAGTGGTTCACTTCAGGGCAACCAGTCAACTTTGGATTCTGTTTTAAGAGGCACCCCCTTACACACATGCCACTCAGAGTAGACAAACTGTCATTGAACAAATGTATATCTTGTGTGTTAATTTCAATTATGCAATTCAGTCAGTTCAGCCACTCAGCAATTGACTGTCCCTTTACTTATTATTGTTCTGTTACTTTTTGTCAGTGGAGTGGAAAATACGTGCATCTAGGGCCTCAGAGGAGCTCAGTTCCTGAGACATCCTTTGACATTATTACTAACTACGTTATTTGGTACACATTTTTCAGAATAATATAAACAGCATTATATCTCGTTCACACTTATTTCTCTCTTCATTTCTCATTTAGATACGGAAGCAACAGAAAGAACATGCTGAGCTCATTGAGGAATATCGTGTTAAGCAACAACAACAACAGCAACAGCAACAGCGCCTCCAACCTGGTGTGATGGGTCCAATGAAGGCCATGCCAGGAATGCCTGGACAGGGCCCTGGAATGATGCCTGTTGGACCCCCAATGGGCCAGCCTATGATGGGTCCTATGTTGCCCATGCAACAACCTCACTTTCGTAAGCCTACTCACATGCCCAATGTGCCAGGTTGGCATCAAGGTGCTGCTGGACCAATTGTTGGACCCAGGATGCCACCTCACCTGCCTCCTCAAATGCCACTGCCTAACCCCTCCCAGCCTCTCCAGGCACAGCCACCTCCTCCTATGGTTCCAGCAGGTAAACCTGGGCAGCCTGGCCCTGTAGCTGGAAGTAATGGTGGAGGATCTAGCAGTAGTGCCCCTCATGTGAAGTTTGATGATAATAATCCATTTAGTGAAGGCTTCCAGGAGCGGGAACGTCGAGAGCGCCTTCGAGAGCAGCAGGAAAAACAGCGGGTGCAGCTTATGCAAGAAGTGGAGAGACAAAGAGCATTGCAGAGGCTAGAGCTGGAGCAGCAAGGCTTGGGGCTTGGCCCTGACAACAGTGGGGGTGGTCTTGCCCAGATGCCCTTCTATAATTCTGACCTACCACAGGAATTCATGCAGACACCCAGGCCTCAACAGCCACAACAGCAAATGGGCCCAATGTTCCCTCAGCAAGGAAATATGCCTTTAGACTTTGTGGGTCCAGGTCCATCCTTTTTGCAAGGTGGTGAGCGCAGACCTATGCCTGGGAGTGGCTCCTTTGGCCCAGATATGGGTCCTAATTTTCAACCTAAGAACCCCATGATGCATGGTTTCACCCCTGGTCAGCCACGTGCACCTGGGTTTGGAGGGCATGGTATGCCACCCCATGGTGGAGCTGAAGCTTCCTCATTTGGTATGGATTCCACAACCCCTTTACCTCCAAATTTCCCTGGGTCAGGGCAGTCCCTTATCCAGCTCTACTCCAACATCATCCCTGAGGAGAAGGGCAAAAAGAAAAGGAGTCGAAAGAAGAAACAGGATGATGATGCAGATTCGGTCAAAACTCCTTCTACACCTCATTCTGACATAACCGCCCCACTTACGCCATGTGTATCAGACACCTCTTCCACCCCAACACGTAGTGTTCCTATCATGGGAGACCAGGAAACATCAGAGTTTTCCAACCCCCTAGGTTCGATGACTGGCCTGCAACCATCCTCAGAGCTGGAGAACCCACTCTCTGGATGTACTCCACTAAGGCGACAGTCCAGCGTGGGGTCGGAGGCAGAGCGAGGCCTCCTCCATGATATCAAGCTGGAAAAGTTAGAAGCCAGTGTGTGCCAGAAGGCTGAGGGAGAGGCAGCGTCTGGCCAAAACACACGAGAAACCGGTATAGTAAAGACGGAAGAGGGCAATGAGATAATCTCCCCCAGCCCATCATCCCAGAGTCCAGCTCAGAGCACTAAAGTGGACACTGGGAATGAGTTACTTAAACACCTTCTAAAGAACAAGAGCACCCCTCCTCCTTCCTCAACACCTCTCATGCATCAGATGTCCAATGACAGTATACGTTCAGAGGAAGAGGGGTTGACAGACAGCAAGGGCTCTTTAAGACTGGACAGCACAGATTCTTCGGTAAGAGTTTACCTCTCTACACAACCGGTTAAAATATGAAGCCAATAGTTATGATCTTGAACATTTAAACGCTTTTGTAAATGTAGACAGATCAGGGGTAGGCAAATTAGGTGGGGAGGGTAATGTAGGGTGTCAATAAAGTAGCATTTTGCAAAGTACAGCATTGTGAAATTGTGAAGGTAGATTTGATCGTTTATTAGCTAGTCCTGGTCTGTCTTTTCTTCTTGGAGCTGAAAGAGTTGTTTATTGTTTATCTATAGAGTGGCTTAAACAGCCATATGACAGGCAATCCAGACTTGGAGCCTTCTGTGCCAGAGCAATGCAAAAGAAAACAGCGTAACAAGCGGACACCAAAGAATGGGGCTGAGAAACCGCTGTCACGCTGGAAGAAGAGAAAAAAGGATGATGAAGAGAGACAGGCTGTGTACACCAACACAGACACACTGATGACTCAGCTCAAGCAGGTAAACACCTACTACTATACCCAGAATCTGTCTCAAGACCAGAATCTTCTGTGACAGATGTAATTAAAAATAAATAGTGCATAACTGATTTCATGATCATTCTGATAATTATGATCATTATGAATTATGATTATTATGAAGTGCTAGACTTAAATTGACATCTATTGTTAATATATATAATATACTTTATGGTTAACAGTAGAGAATTATAACTGAGATGTAGACATATCCATTTGATGTGCAGACTTGTTATTATGGTCATCTATGGAAAGTAGTTTAATTAGAGCTTATGCAGCTTATGTCTGTTCACAACTTGGCTTACGAGTGAAACCGGCCAAAAAAATAAGAATAGGTAGCGAGATGCTGGCACTGGTTGCTTACATCATTATATGCATATTTGAAAAATACTGTTGTTTCACTCAAAATGCGTGTCCTCCACTCTCATCCTTACAGCAGCTGTCTATGCTGCCCCTGATGGAGCCTTTGATCGGGGTAAACTTTGCACATTTCCCCCCATATGGCAGTGCACAGCTGAATGGAGAGAACAGGCTCTCTGGATCTTTTGGAAGTGCATCACTGGATGGAGTATCTGATTACTACTCACAACTCATCTATAAGGTTTAGCTTTTATGTCCCACACTTCCTTTACTATATTGTGGTTATGTTATGTAGACATGGAGGATTTGCAGATTTGTGGTCTTCAACAAAGTTTTTTTTTTTTTTTTTTGGTCTTGTAGCAGAACAATCTTAGCAATCCTCCAACACCTCCCGCCTCACTGCCCCCAACACCACCACCTGTAGCCAAGCAGAAGTTGTTGAATGGTTTTGCCACTGCGGAAGAGCTGGCCAGGAAGGCAGAAGTTATGGGTAAGCATGAGGGTATAAACTGCCTGAAATAATTGAAGGGCATTTTATCATATAGATACAACATTTAGTAAGTTGAATGTTTACTAGTATGATGTGTTCTTAATGGCAATGTCAATTTCAATTGTTTTAAAACAGATTTAGACAGAATAGACAGTAAAATGGCTTTCATGGAGGTAAAGATTGGGAGGCCAAAGGTTGATCGGCAATTTCTGGTTTAAGCACATCCTTTAAATGGGGGAAAAAATATGTAAACCCATGCAAACACACATTAGAGAACAACACTGAAAAACTCAAATGTGGACCACAAAACCAGTCGTAAGTAGCACAAGTAGAATTGTAGCAATATCCAACAATACATTGTATGGGTCAAAATTAAAGTTTTCTTTTATGCCAGAGATCATTAGGATATTAAGTAAATTTGATCCATGAGGATATTTTGTAGATTTCCTACCGTAAATATGTCTTAACTTAATTTTTGATTAGTAATATGCTAATCATATGCTAAGAACTTCATTTGGACAACTTCAAAGGCGATTTTCTCAATATTTTTAAATTTATACATCAGTAGAAAACTAAATCTCAGTTTTAAAATAATGACCCTTACGACTGGTTTTGTGGTCCAGGTTTACAAAGGTTTACTGTAAAATGGTTCATCATAAACATGAAAATAGGAAATGTTTCAAATCATAAATGTAATATCCCACATTGTAGTGTAGGTATTTTTCTTTTATATTATAGTTATACATTAGCTATTTTAAAAATTCCTCTTTGGTCATCAGAATTTTTTTGCGATTTATGTCTCAGTTTCTAAAAGCTTGGGTCAGAAGCAGCTCAATAATACTCCATTTAAAGCTGAAGATGACCTGCTGGGACACACCATCACTCAGGGCCCAAAGACTGTTGATGTTCCTGCTTCACTTCCCACTCCACCCCACAACAACCAGGAGGAAATTCGGTAGGTTTTTGGTGCTTTTTACACATTAAGTCTCATGTAGCCAAACTTTTGGCTATTAACATAAAGCCATAAAGCTATATATAACCTCAACTGACTTTTTAAATAAGCATTTGTGCTCAAGCACATCTTGTTGCACTATGCATCAGATCACTGGTACAAAAGTGAGCTGTCTGGCCCAGAGACTACCCATTGCTGACCAAAAAGTCTTGGTTTAGGTTAGCATGTATATAATGGTTCTGTCTGTCTTCAACAGTGGTCAGGAGCATTGTGTCGACAGGGACACTCCAGACAGTTATGTCCCATCATCCTCTCCTGAGAGTGTGGTTGGCATGGAGATCAGCCGTTATCCAGATCTCTCTAAAGTTAAAGAGGAACGGCCATCCCCTGCTGTCTCTCCAGTCATTCCCATACTTTGCAGCACCAGTGGTAAAGGTAATCTGAAGAGACTAATAAGAAAGACTAATAAAAATAGTAAGCTCCCTGCTGAGGTAGCATTTTAAGACATTGTGTGCGTGCACTTGATGCGAGAACTGTTTTAGAATAATGACAGGGTAAGCAAAAATAAAAGATAATGGGGTGATGCTTATATAATGTGCTGGTATATGTCTCCTGTATCTACTCATAGAAGGTAGACAAAATAGGTGTACTAGTGTGCACCCACTTTTTAGTGACACATTTTTTCCCATAGTGATTTTTAAAAAAAGTCTTTTTAAAGCGTTATAAGCCATGAACCAAGCCAACCAGGTACAAGGAGAATCACAACGTTACTTTTAATTAAGGCAAAGAATTTGACAATAAGACATCCTAAGATACATGGATGACAACCATGTTAATGTTTTGTACAACGGTGTAAATATTCAATAGCAAGGTGTTGTTTTCAAAAGTTGAGTCTAATTTAGTATTGACAACCTTGTTGATTTGCCTCTAAGGTTCTGAAGCCAGGCAGTGGGACATCAAGACAGAGCCACCAAGCAGTTTCTTTGCTTCACAATTTGATCAGCTCTCTGCATGCTCACAAACTGACCTGGTATCTGTATCTGTTACTCTGAACCCAGTGGCAGCACAAGTGAGTCTTCTTTCTATAGCAATAATGACTTCAATGCAAGAATGATTACATCTCACTTCTAAACATATGTCTGGTTGTGTCCCAGAACATTCAAGGAGTTGTGTCAGCACTGGCAAACATGCTTTGTGTGTCCATACCTGGAAACTTTGAGGTGATTCGCACTCCAGGCCCGGAGCACCGCAGCTCAATAGACATGTTGAGTGGACTTAAGGTACCCCCTCAAACTGCCATGTTCCACCAACAACCTGGTATGAGGCTCCACAGACCACCAGGTGCCCTACTATCACACCAGACATTCAGCGGAGGTGCGTATGTGTAAAACAAGACAGGCACTCATTTCACCCACTTCAAAAGACAGACTTCTAGATGCAGACAAATGCAGTTATTGATTATGACTGTCAATATCTCAGGGCATTTTGCAGAAGCATCTTAAGTAATGTTTAAGTACTTAATGTCACAGATGGTTTAGAGTTTTGAGGTGCTATTTCTGTTTCTATTACTGTTTTGAGGTTGGGTTTATTGTCTGTACCAAGTGCCTACTGTATTGTGCCTACCAAGACTTTTTGGTTGCTTGAAGTTCTCAAATTATATGTTGTGATTTCTAATACACTTTCATGTTTTAAAGACAGAAGTTAACTATTAATGCAGTTCATTGGATTGGTTAAAATATGTTCAGCTTGCAGTGAGGAAAATAAAGACGTCTAGGGGTTGACCATCACTGTCTGTTAAGATTACCCTTTTAAACTTGGATTTGATTACTCAATCTGAATATTTGAAGAAAAAAGTTTATATATGTGTGTGTCTGAAGTAAACATGTATTTAAGTATATTTGAAAGTAACAGCACTTAGGGTTAATAGGCAGTAAATACTGTCAAAACATACAAGCTTTGATGTAGATGGATGTAATCAGTCAGAACTTTAGTTCTCTGCCAAATGCGTTATTGGTATGTTTTATTGGTATGTTTCTTTTTATTCCAGGTTCAGTTATGATCAGACCAGACTATCAAATGGGTGGAAGCAGTCCAGGACCTAAACCACAGTGGTGCTCCCATTGCAGGGTGGTGGTTCTTGGAAATGGTGTTCGGAAGTCCACTAAAGACCTCCCAATAAATAAACGGGTATGAAGTTGATTGGGGCTTCCAAATTACCCTTCCAAGATGACTGTCATTTATAGCTTGTGTATTCTAGTTTCTCATGGATGCCTTGTTGAGTCATTAGATCTCATATCACTACCTAAGGGCTTTGTGTTTGCTCAGTCAGTTGGTGTGGGTCTAGACTACATCCTCTGAGCACAGCACTGAAGAAGGTTGAAGCCGAGGGCCACAGAGCACTTGAAAATGTGCAACCCCCTCAAAGTCCCTCAAGGAGGCACAGAATAGTGCTCCAATTATGTTAATCCTGTCCCTGATGAGAAGTGAAAATCCATCCTGCTGCAGTCACTGGGTTAACTGACATTACCCAAGGGATTGTGTGTACCAAGGCACGTTTTGTTTAAGGCCGTGAGATACCCAAGTTCAAAAACAGTTAAGCCCATTTCAGGTCATTTAAATCATGGGACACCTTTGATGTCTCCCACCCTTATCCCCTCCCTTTCCTTTTAATAGTATGCAAATCTAATTCCTTATGGCATCAACAAAGGTTTGCAACATATGCAAGCTTTGATCTCTTGCCAGTGAGGCACTTCGATCTAATGATAATTTGCGACAGTAGATGGGAAATGGCATGCCCTGTTTCCCCCTGTTTTACAGCTCCTGCCTAGGGTGAGCCTAATCTTACGAATGTTCTGTTTACAGGGCCATGGAGGAGCAGAGGGGACCCTTGTCTTTTGCAGCCATAACTGCTTTGTTCTCTATGCAGCGGCCATGCAGACTAAATTGGTGGATGGCAGGGTAAGTACAAACCATAACAAATAAGGTTACAGTCATTAACTGCCTGAAAATACAACTGCAAGCTGGTGTTGTGCTTGCATACTGACAGTGTGGGATCTGTTGCTGTATTTAGCATAAATTCTTAAATTGTTATCATGAGGCCAGTGAGAATTATTGCAAACTTTATCATTAAATTAAACCTGCACAAAGTATTTAGGGGCAAAGCACTTTCTTTTTCCATTTCTTCTGCTTTTGAGTCTACAGCAACCCATTGAAATGAAATTTGGCACACTGATGGGAGGACAGTCTCAACATTAACCTTAGCAAGTCTGAGATCTCTAACTTTCTAGCACCACCACTTGTCAAAAGTTTCACTAATGTTTATGCTAATAACTTTTGAACCGTCAGGTCTAGAAGGAAAAGTGTTTTTTTTGTTTTTTTTTTTTTCCTCTGAATACTTCGCTCATGCCGATTCAAATGAACACCAAAATTTAAAAATTGTAAGGTTTAGTTTTTCCGCTATTTTTAATAGTTCAAAAAAAACTACTTTTTCTAACTCGTCCTAGACGGTTTGTCTGATTTTCACCAAATTTGACTCAAAAAGTTGTGGAACAAAAGTTTAGTCAAACCATTCTTGAATAACACATGAACGAATTTGACGAAAAGCACACAAAAATGGATGGGAGGCTATATCTCCAGCGGTATTGACACCAAACTTGGTGTGTGGTATAATAACCATGACCTGAGGTTACCTGCACAGTTTCTGAGAAGCGCCACCCAGTGGTCAGAAGATATGAAAAATGTTTTTTTTTTTGCGTGTAACTTCTAAATGATTTGACCAAAAATCACAAAACTGGCCTTGTTAGATTTTGTTGCAGCATGCCAAGTTGAACCATACCCAATTTTCCCATATCAGCCATTTTGGGCGTCGGCCATTCGAATCATTCAAATTTTGTCGTAAAATGCTATATTTTACAAAAGCTTCGGCATATCGTTACAAAACTTAGCATGTACGTTCGGCACCATGCTCTGACAGTACTCAAATAGTTTGGGGGGCAGCGCCACCTTGTGGCCCAAAGTTCTAAAGAAATTTTTAAAAATGGCATTTGATTAAATTGGCCTATTGTAATGAAAGTTCTCAGTATATTCCTTGGGTCATGCTAAGAACATAGACACCAGTTTTGCCATAATCAGCCAAACTTCTTGTCCGCCAGTTTTATTCATGTTGAAAATTTCTTTTTTTTTTTTTTTTTTTTTAACTCCTCTTAGACTGTTGGTCCACTTTTCACCAAATTTGGCTTAGATCATCTTCAGACAATGCTGACAAAAAGTTGTGGATTTTGGGTCAATATATGAAACGGTTATCGTAATTTACATGCCAAACAGCGTCTGAGGCTGTACCTCTGCACAACTTTGCCACATTGACACCAAACTTTGTGTGTGCCATTGTCACCTCACACTGACCTTGTCACATCAATTCAGTAACAGCGCCACCTATTGGTGATATAGAGTGATAAACCATTCATTAACCATTAATAATGAAATTCCAAAAATGCTAATACCTTTTGATCGCATTAGCCTTTTGTAATGAAACTGGTCTCTTAAATATTCTTTGGGTCATGCCACCATAACCTACTTTTTCTAACTCCTCCTCGACTGTTGGTCCGATTTTCACTAAATTCGAGTCATATCTTCTTTAGTCTTCTTTAGTCTGTTTTGAAGTTATGGATTTTATTGATAGCCAAAACCATTTTTGTATAGCAACACAACAAATGATGCTAGATGATGATGCCAGATTGATTTGATAACAGTGCCACCTATTGGTCAAAATTTTTATCCCATTAAATTATATAACTGGAGGTTGTATTTACTATATTTCAGCAATTTTGACTCAAATCACCCTGAAATGGCTTTAATTACTCATTGTTGGCAATTGGCTTCATGCCATGCTTAGCTCCTTTTTTTGCCTGTGATTGTGCTTGGCCCCTTAATTGCTGCTTGCAGCTATATTTTATCACTGTTATTTTTACAACATCAAAAGAAAAACGTCATAAGATGTTGCTATTTTCTTGAAGAGAACAGTCTTATTGCCCAAAGAATGCAAACTCAAAATTCCTTTTTGTCTTTGATGTCTCTCACAGTCAAACTTACCTCCACCATCTAACTCTGAGGACAAGCAGAATCCTACTAAGGTGCTTCATCAGTACAGTAACAATATATCAGATCTTGATGTGCACTGTTTGGCCCAGCTGCAGCCAAAGCAGTCTCCACCCCAAACTCCAATAATATCCTTCCCCTCCATTACTTCTGAGACACTCAGAGGAGATAGCAAATCTGATGCTCTAAAGGTCACAGTCAAGCTTAAGCCTCGTCCACGAGCGGTACACAACGGTGGGGATGACCCACGGTATTCATCAGGAAAGCGCTTTAAGGCTCTACGTTGGAGAAAGTGGAGCATTCAAATTATAGTGCCTAAGGGTAACTACCACCTGCCGGAGGAGGAAGAGGTTGATGAACTACTGAAAAAACTGGGGACATCTCTTAGGCCTGAGCCCATGCCCAGAGACTTGCGCCGCTGCTGCTTCTGCCACGAAGAAGGTGACGGGCGCACTGATGGGCCAGCCCGTTTGCTAAACCTTGATCTGGACTTATGGGTTCACCTTAACTGTGCCCTGTGGTCTACTGAAGTGTACGAGACCCAGGCTGGAGCTCTTATTAATGTAGAGCTGGCCCTGAGAAGAGGCCTATCGGTGCGCTGTGCGTACTGTCAGCAAACTGGCGCCACGAGTGGCTGCCACCGCTTCCGTTGCACTAATGCATACCATTTTACTTGTGCCCTTAAAGCACAGTGCATGTTCTTCAAAGACAAGACTATGCTGTGCCACCTCCACAGACCCCGAGGAACTGGCTCAATAGGAGGTGGGCTGGCAGGGACCGAGCATGAACTCCGCTGCTTTGCAGTGTTCCGTAGGGTCTACGTACAGAGGGACGAGGCACGGCAGATCGCCAGCATTATCCAGAGGGGTGAGCGGGAACACACCTTCCGTGTTGGCAGCTTGGTATTCCATGCAGTCGGTCAGTTACTCCCTCAACAGATGCAGGCTTTCCACTCAGTGTCTGCCATTTTTCCTGTGGGCTACGAGGCTAGCCGGATCTACTGGAGCATGCGTCATGGGAACCGCCGTTGCCACTATGTGTGTTCCATCGATGAGAAAGAAGGTGAACCTGAGTTTATCATCCGTGTAGTGGAGCAGGGTTATGATGACTTGATTCTCACTGGATCCTCACCAAAAGGTAATCATTAGCACATGATGGCATTTACACTGTTAACCAGTTCTGTTTTTTTTTACTCAGTGATACAGTTTAGGTCAAAAGTTTACATACACCTTGCAGAATCTTCAAAATGGTAATTATTTTACCAAAATAAGAGGAATCATACAAAATTCATGCTATTTGTTATTTAGTACTGATCTGAATGAAATATTTCACATAAAAGACTTTTGCATATAGTCCACAAGAGAAAACAATAGTTGAATTTATAAAAACCCTGTTCAAAAGTTGTTACCTGAATGTCCACAGCTGTGTTGTTGTTGTTTTTTAGTGATAGTTGTTCATCAGTCTCTTTGTTTGTCCTGAACAGTTAAACTGCTGCTGTTCTTCAGAAAAATCCTTCAGGTCCTACAAATTCTTTGGTTTTTCAGCATTTTTGTGTAGTTGAACCTTTTTGAACAATGACTGTATGATTTTGAGATATATCTTTTCACACTGAGGACTATTGAGGGACTCATATGCAACTATTACAGAAGTTTCAAATGCTCACTGATGCTTCAGAAGGAAACACAATGCGTTAAGCTGGGGGTGAAAACTTTTTGAATTTGAAGATCAGGGTACATTTAACTTATTTTCTCTTCTGGGAAACCTGTACCTTCTGTAGCTTCCGAAGGGCAGTACTAAATGAAAAAATGTGATATTTATGCAAAATAAGAAAAATGTAAAAAATCTTCATTCTGTTCAAAAGTTTACACCCTTGGCTCTTAATGCATAGTTTTTCCTTCTGGAGAATCAGTGAGCATTTAAACCTTATGTAATAGTCGCATACGAGTCCCTCAGTTGTCTTCAGTGTAAAAAGATGGATCTCACAATCATACAGTCATTGTTGGAAAGGGTTCAAATACACAAAAATGCTAAAAAACCAAAGAATTTGTGGGACCTGAAGGATTTTTCTGAAGAACAGCGGGCAGTTTAACTGTTCAGGATAAACAAGGGACTCGTAATCAAATAAACAAAAAACACAGCTGTGGATCATTCAGGTAACAACACAGTATTAAAAATCATGCGTATGCAAACTTTTGAACAGGGTTTTTTTTTATAAACTCAACTATTATTTTGTCTTGTGGACTATATGTAAATGTCTTTTATGTGAAATATCTTATTCAGGTCAGTACTAAATAAAAAATAACATGCATTTTGTATGATCCCTCTTATTTTGGTAAAATAATTGGTTAGGTGTATGTAAACTTATGAGCTCAACTGTATCTGGTACCAATCTAGCTACAAGTGTATAAACAATAATGAAAGTGTATAAACAACAGTGTATGAAAATATTAAATGAGATTTTCCACGTTTCTATTTTCAGGCATTGTAAATGAGATGACCAGTTATTGAAATTGCATCTAAAAAATATATCTGATTCTCCTTACAAAAAGCATCTGCACATTAAACCTTGTAGTGTAAAGTCATTGTCTGAGAAATCACTATTGTGTTGAATTCTCTAGTTGTTTTCTGGGAGGAAGTCAACTATATAACAGTTTTCTCATGTTGTGTTGCAGGTGTGTGGGATAAAGTTTTGGAGCCCGTGGCCGAGAGAAGAAACGAGGCGGGATCTCTGAAGCTCTTCCCAGTTTACCTGAAGGGAGAGGATCTGTTTGGGCTGACTGTATCTGCTGTTACCAGGATTGTAGAATCTGTAAGTGAAAGTCAAATCATGCTTTTAAACATTAATGAATGCTCTGATTTTAGCATTTTATAGATAGGAATGTTTAAGATTTAATTTGTGGGTTTGAAAAGAAACGTGGTATATTTAAACCTGAGCGGAAACCACAAATTTTATGTTTAAAAACATAAAAGGACCACCTTTTTTTAAAGTCTTATTGGTGAATGGATGTCTACATCTCAACTTTTGTCTGTCCTAGTACCAAGTACCTTTCTGCTTACGTGATGTATCTCCAGTATTAAGTTTTCAAGTGTCCATAGAACTTTTGAATTCTAAAGGTTTTTACAGAGCTTTATTCACACAGTTTGATTTTCAATACTTTGCACTTAAAAACTGAAATTTTAAAAAACTTCTAAACGTGTTCAGTAGTCGCTAAGTAACAGTCAAAAGATTTATTGTGGTGCTTCTAATTAAGTGATAAAAAGTAATATAAATTAGAACATCCAAGCAGCATTATATTTTGCTCCCGGAGATATTTTATGTTTAATTAATAAACTCTTATTTTTTGTAAACATTCCTTTCTTGGTAATGGTATAATAACATTAATTCTTAATTTTAGCTTCCTGGAGTTGAAGCTTGTGAGCAGTACACGTTCCGTTATGGCCGTAACCCTCTGATGCAGCTGCCCTTGGCCATCAATCCATCTGGATGTGCCCGCTCTGAACCAAAAGCTTGCACACATGTCAAGAGGTTCGTGTTAAGGTATTCTGTATAATTTAAACTTTTTTTCGTCCATGTTTGTATTGGATTTCCTGCTTTCCCTGTGGTCTGTGAGTGAACATCTATTCATGTCCCAGTTTAGCCTGTGAGCTTGGTTTACTGTAAATAACATCACCCTAAATCAATCATTGAGCATCCATTTCAATATGAAAAGTTATGAGAATTGGTTTATTTTGAGTTGGACATGGACAAAAAGTCATGCAATTCAATTAAGTCTTTTTAAACTATTTATTAAAATGAACCCGGCTCATAACCTGAGTCATTTGTTTGTGAATCAGACTGCATTGCTCATGTTGCGTGTTTACATATACGTTGTCTGTTGTCTGTTCTCATCACATTCAAATCAAACGGCTCCGATAAATTCATTTGTTTTACTTTGGCACTGTAGACTCAAAATAGCAGCAGAAATAACTGTTATTAAGAGTATATCACTCTAGTATACTATTGGAGTGTTTCTCTTAGAACATTCGGTCCGCTTCAGCAGAAAAATGTAACGCCGGTATTGTAATATTCATTAATGGAAATAAACAGCATAAATGACCTCAAAAGTGGTTCTGAATAGAACCCAATATATATCCTGTTTGCTTTTAAACTAAGTGTATATGCTTGTATTTCTGATGCAGGCCTCATACCCTCACCAGCAGTAGCTCCTCTAAGAACCTGCAGAGCCCTGGGAACCCGGCTGAGATGGGTGTTGCCCCATACAGCAAGCAGTTTGTCCATTCCAAGTCCTCCCAGTACCGTCGTATGAAAGCTGAGTGGAAGTCCAACGTCTACCTGGCTCGTTCACGCATACAGGTAGAAAGATCATTATGGCTTGTGGGATTTATTAGATAAAAAGAGACCATGTTTGGAATAGCATGCTAACATAACAACTTACACTATTTCTACAGTAAATATATACCCTGCACAGTGTGCAAATGATCTGTAAACAGAAAATACCCAAATGACCTATTGCATTTGACAAAATGTTCCATTTACATGAGTGCACTGTGTGAGATGCTGTTTTCCACAATACAATGTAATTAACTCAACCTTCTATTTTCAGTATGAAGAGTAATCAACATGATTTAATTTAATTTAATTTATTATTTAATAGTTGAACTGCCAGCAGTTAGGCTATTTTTTCCCATTACAATGCTATATCATTCTACCATTTAAAATGTTTTGTGTAATGCCTCATGTTACAGTTGAACACATTAAGCAGTATGCATTTAGTACTATGTAGTATATTTTAAAAAAGTCATTCTGTGTCAACTCAACCAGAGGTCTCCTGCTCAAATTTTTGATTTTGCTAATATTTTTTCTGAAAAAAAAAAAGAAAGATAGACATGTATAGTGATGAAAGCCAAAATATTAAATGTCATGGATGAATATTTACTGAGTAATCCACTAGTTTATAGAGCGGGGACAAAATGGCAATTTTTACCTGAGGTTCAGAATCTTACTTACAAAGAGGTAAAAAAGATTTCAGAACGATTGCAGCATCATTATCTTATTTTTAAACAGAGATTGGCAAGTCTGTTAGTAAAATCCTGACATGCGAAAAAAGAATATTTATGGCACTCAGACTTTCTTGAAGAAGTATATTTTTGAAAACTGACCCACATTTGGTTTTTGACCTTTGAAAATTTGTAAACTTTAATGATTTACCCCTGGAGCCATATTGAAAATTCAGTATCTCTGGAAACGAATCTCATAGAGCATTAAAAATAAAGATGCCAAAAGGAAAGTTTAAGACCCAACATCTAAAAGGGCATTAAAATATCTTTATTACCTCTTGAGTTAAAGGCATGCAAACTTGCCGTTTCCCCATTTTCGAATGGTCACCATTGGCACATAATGTAGCAAAGATTGCTAAAGTCAGCAGATTTTTATGATAGACTTACCGATCTCTGTGTGAAAATAAGATGATGCTGCCATCTTTCTAAAGTCATTTTTACCCCCCTGTAATTTGACTCTGAAATTTTAGGTGAAAATTGCCATTTTGACCTCCCTCTACAAAATAGATGATTACTCAGTAAATATTGATCCATGACATTTAATATTTTGGCTTTCATCATTATACATGTCTGTCTTTCCTCAGGAAAAAAAAAATATATATTAGCAAAATCAAAAATTTGAGCTGGGGATGTTTTTGAAATGTAGTTGCTTTGACATGGAATGACCCAGCTAGTATTCCATTCTGAACATAACCTGTTTTTATCTTGACTCAAGCCTTTAATAATTTAAGATTTGTATTATTTTAATTCAGGGTTTAGGGCTGTACGCTGCTAGAGACATTGAGAAATACACCATGGTTATTGAATACATTGGTACCATCATTCGCAATGAGGTGGCAAACAGAAAAGAGAAGATGTATGAGGCACAGGTATGCATTGTAATAAAACTGAATCTAAAATTATAGTTATACTAAACAAGTGCATGTTTTGTCCTTGTGTTGTTAATTGATTTTTGTTTTTGTTTTTTTTTTGTTTTGTTTTTTCAGAATCGCGGAGTCTACATGTTTCGCATCGATAGTGAGCATGTTATTGATGCGACTATTTCAGGAGGACCTGCAAGGTGGAAAATTACCTTAAATTTTTTTTTTTTTTTTTTTTTTTTTTTTAACATGCCAGCAGGGTTAGCTTTAGACACTGAGGCCAGCAAAAATACTTTACACAAGTACACAAACAAATGCTTGGCCAATACAGGGCTCGACATTAACGCTTGTCTGCTTGTCCGGGTCAAGTGGATTTTGTGAGGGGACAAGTGAAAGAGAATTTTACTTGCCCAACAGGACAAGTAACCTAATTAAAAAAATCAATAACACACAATAACTAGGACAGCACCGAAACTTTGGTGAGAATGATTCTGACTGTATTACTTTCAGTGTAAACGGTGACTGCTAACGGACAGTATCAAGGTTGCGTCAGTTGAGGCTGACTCGCAGAAAAATCTAACTAATAGGCGCAATAGCACACACAAAGAAACAAACAATACTGCGGTAGAAAAAAAAGATAAATATTGTATATTACATATAATATATGTAAGCAATATCACACAACCAAGCACCAGCACGACTGCAAATGTGACATTGATTTTAACAGTAGTAGTTCAATAAACAAATAGTTAATATTAACCGACTTGCATTTTCAGTGACTCACTCATTAAGACACTGACTTGTCGTACCTACTGATGGTTTGATTTCA
>JAHKKF010536170.1:43882-57656 GCA_019740295.1 Labeo calbasu
AAAATCATTTCAAAATCATCCTACATCGCTGCAGAAGTACCGACCCAGTCTTTGCAAAGTGAACATGCAAAAAAGATCAAACACCCTTAACAAAAAAAGTAAAACAGCGATATAGGATGACTTTAAAGTTTTTCGACATACCCTAACTCTCATGAACCGGAAAAAAAAACAGACGTTGGGAAGAGCAAGACAACACGAGCGTTTGACATTAAAAAGTATATAAATTGTATTATTTTTATGAAAATAACCGATCATTTCACCAGATAAGACCCTTCTTCCATGGCTGGGATCGTTTACAACCGCATTTGGGATCGTTTGAAGCTGCATTTAAACTGCATTTTGGAAGTTCAAACTCAGGGCACCATATCAGTCCATTATATGGAGAAATATCCTGAAATGTTTGCCTCAAAAAACATAATTTCTGTACGACTGGAGAAAGAAAGACATGAACATCTTGGATGACCAGCGCGTGAGTACATTAACTGTAAATTGTTGTTCTGGAAGGGGACTTCTCCTTTAATTACTCACCCTCATGTTGTTCCAAACCCACAAGACTTTGTTCATCTTCAAACCGCAAATTAATATATTTTTGATGAAATCTAAAAGCTATCCGAGTAATATTGCGTTTATACAACAGTTCGATGGCATGAGTGTGTAAACACATAAACGAAATAACAACGGAGTGTCTTTAAAAACCCTCTTTTGAGTGAATTACTTCCTTCCGCCGCGGATTCAAATCTAAATTTGACAGTTTAACAGCTAAGCCCAAGTCTTCTTTATTAATTCCAAAACGTTACTTTAAAACTAGTAACAAAGGAATATTGAGTTGCTTCATTGAAAGCTTATTGTATTACTGCATTAAAAGCTCACTTTATTATGTGGAGCAGAGCATTATGAGAGAGAGAGATGGACTGAGCGATCATGATGACCTGCATCTGATACAGCATTCATATTCATTCAACATTTGTTTGAATGCCCCCTGAAAAAAGCGTTGTCGTAACGTTAATATTGTTTCATCTCTTAAGGGTGATTTCTGAAGACAGCGCTGCTCAGTGCATTTGTTAGCTGCATCAAGCTGTTGTTGAAACTAAAAATAACTTTCGTTTCTAACCTCGTGTATTTTTCAGTATAAAAGTGTTAACTCGTCTCTTGTCGCCATCTAATGGCGGAACAATGTAACTAAAATCACCATCACGAAGACAAACACAGTTTCTAAACACGTTTAAATACTATTTTTTATATAAAATATTATTTATTGAATAATAATATTTAATAAACAACAACAGCCATCATAAAAGTTGTTAGGCAATGCAGTCAAACGTACAAAGACGGCGCTCTGATATACAGCATTGAATTTACAAAAACATGATGAGATTTTGCCAAAACTGTGGATGAGACCAAAGAGTACCCGTTAGATTTGCCCAAAATGAATTATATCTATAGAGACATCAGAGCCAGTGGTAGTTTCCAGGAGACATGGCCAAGGTGAGACTGCTTTCGGGCGGATTCATTAGCGCTGACGCCCTGGAGCTCACATGTCCGAAAACGCTGACAGAAATTTTCAAATATACCTTAACAAACTGCATATTTGAACTCCAAACAAGCACATTCTCCTTTTAAAACTACATTATGTAACACAAAAACAGTATTATTTGGGTCATTCTATAATTAGGGTATATTTAGAATTTGAAAATGTGAAGAAAAAAGTTTCCCTTTTTCCCCAAAAAACAGGCATGACCTTACATAGCTGCTTTGAAACAGTCTATATTGTATAAAGTGTTATATAAATAAAGGTGATCTGTAGGAATATGTGCATAAAATACCGTCTATGTTTGCTGCTGTCCACCATGTTACCTTTACTGGGTAACACAGTTGACAGGTAACTTAGTTGACATTTTTAGTGTTTTGGGCCTGTACTCAACATGGAAGCCTAGAACTACTGAACATATGGTATGTTTAGAAATATATTTTCATAAACAAAACATAACTTTTAGTTAAATTGTCTTGTTCAAATTAGCAGCAATAATACTTGGGTAACACTGTTGACAGTCAGTTAATCCACTCTTGACACAGGTTTGCTAGTTTAACCAATGTTTGGGGAAAGACAGAGAACATACCTTCTAGTGTTTTATCCATGTGCTTATAGAGGAAATATCATCGTACTGTGCAAATTATGCCAGAATGGGACAAACCATTTCTTTTTGAGTGGGGGTTTCTAGTGGGTAACTTAGTTGACAATGGTTTTTCGGACACAAATACAAAT
The DNA here is from genome assembly GCA_019740295.1 of Labeo calbasu. NCBI lineage: Eukaryota > Metazoa > Chordata > Actinopteri > Cypriniformes > Cyprinidae > Labeo > Labeo calbasu. The sequence goes on from JAHKKF010536170.1 coordinate 46,146, forward strand.
GGTTGAAACGGCTGTTGGAGTTCTCTTGGACTTTAATATCAGTTATCACTTATCAGTCCAGAAAGAACGGTTGTGTAAATAATATTAATAATCCAGTACATTAACAGATAATGTCTAAGCAGTTCATTTCAGTCTGTGATTCTCAGAGGTGCACTCGCTTGCATCATTGTTATCAGTGTAATTATTTAATGACGCACAGACATCAAAAAGCCTTTTTAGATATTCATATGACACTCATACAAACAAACAACTACAACTGCTCGAGGGGAGTGATTTTCTGAATATTTGGACGTATTTAAATTTATTACAAGCACTTCACCAGACGCATGAATGGAAATCAGCATGAAATATTTTCATTTATCTGGAACATTCTCTTGCTTACAGCCACTACACACACACGCACACACACGGGGACACTTGAGAGAGGGATAATGGAGCTCATGCAGTGAAGTGCTGTTGATAATGAGGCAGATGTCTGTCTGCAGGGCTGACACAGCAGGGACACACACACACATACACACACACTTGGTTTTTTGGCCACCCTTCTACTCGTTCCCTCTTCACCTCCCTCCTCCTGAAGTTTTAATTACCCCTCTCCAGACACACAGAGGTGTGATGCTTCTGCGTGTTTGTATGCGCGTATGTGTGTGCTGAAGGTCAGGCCGCGTAGCCTCGGAGTAACACAGGCGAGTCAGGGTCTCCCCTTTCTCACAGCCGATCCGTCCAATCAGAGCCCCCTCCTCACAGTCCATTCCATCTCCTCGGGCCAATCACAGCCCACGATTCCAGCCTCCAAAAAGCCAATCGTGCTGATTAATTTATTCAGAGACCCCTCCCCCTCGCCTCTCCTGCTGGAATGAGTCTTTTTTCTACAGCATCGTGCCCCTCCAGCCCCCGTTTCTTTATTGCGTTTGTGTAGAGCAGTACAAGAATGCGGCGTATTCTTTTTTTCACTCTCTTTTTGTATGTAACCCCTCTCTCGTCTCTCGCTCTTTTTTCCCCCTTCCTCTCCAAAGTAATTAGACAGAGGCGTGTAAAGAGGAGAAATTCATTTCTTTGAGGGAAATGGGGAAAGAAAGGGAGAGTGATAGAGAAAGACAGACACAGAGAATGAGAGAGGAAAGGGGCAAAGCATAAACTCGCACAGTGGAGTGTTATTGTGCGGGTCTGAGCGCAGAGGAAATAAAAAACCAGGATTACTGATAAATAAACCCTCCTCGTGCGCGCACACACACACACACACGCTCTCTCTCCCCTCCTTGCCAATTGCCAGAGGGTTGAGAGGCTGACATCATCGCTTCCTGTAGTAAACAGGTGTGAGGAGGGATATGAAAAATAAAAGAAAAGAAAGAGAAGAGGCCTCTGCTCGGAAAACTCCTTTTCTTTATCGCGGTGCTTAGCTGAGGTTTGAGGATCAGTCTGACCTTCGCTTTCACAGCCCCCCTCACGCTCTCCACTTTAATTCAAAGTGCTTCTCTTCAAATAATCTACAATCTGAGAAAAACATTGACCTGAAGCCGGATGAGTTGCGCAGTTACGCACAATGAGTTTTTGGTTATTCTTTACCTTTGAGAGAGTTTATAAAGAACAAAGAGAACATGAAAAAATGGCTGCGCTCCAGCAACCTAGTGAGCTGCCTACAGATTCAGCATTTTAAGGCATAATGGACTGGTTATTCTACAAAACAGATGTCATTAGCGTCCTTGGTCTGTCCCCGTCCTTATGTTTTTACTTCTCTTTGCTGTATTAGCAAATATGCAAGTAGTAGTAGTTGTAGTGGCAGTAATAAATACTATTATTGTTAATAACAATATTGTAATAAGTTTTCAATCAATCAATAATTTTATTTCAGTCCTCACAGACAACTTTTCACAAAAAATAAATAAACATAATTACAGTAGGGCAAAGCCTTGCTTATTTTGCTTTCCCTTTATACATATTAACCCTTGAATGTCACTTTTCACTAAATTTGATAATACAAGATAAGCAAAGTTACATAAAAGAAACATAAAACATTTCTCAAAATGTACATACATAATTCCAAACATTTATAATAACAGAAATACACATTTCAGCTATTACTTATATATTTTAACTAATAATTTAAGAATTTATTAATACTAAGTCATATAATTATCACCTTGTATTTATACATTTTCTTAAATTTGCACAAGTGAATTACATTATTTGAATTCTTTATCACATTTATTCCATCAATTTTAAGTTATATTGAACATAATAATATTAGATTAATATTTTAATTATACAATAATATTTCCAAGTTGTTCTTGCTGTATTAGCAAATATGCATGAGGGAAAGTAGTACTAGTGTTATTACTTACACTTATCATTTTTATTTTAGCTGACAATGTTTTTTTCTTTTTTTAATTATGCTGTCATTTTGAAACATTTGCACCTGTTATCATCATATTTGTAGCATTTCAGAGTAATGAGCTATTCCAAGTCCTCCAGAAATGTTATAATGATCTTTTAATTTTTCTGTCTTATGTTTTGTAATGTTTGACAGTAGAAAATGAATTTAAACTGCTAGCACTGTTACTTTGTATAACATAAATGAAACTTGAAGCATGTGTATTTACCTCTTGAATGCGCATATTTTTCTTACACAACATCATCGCTTCGCTTTGGTTCAGAAGGCCTTTATTAACACCCTGGAGCCTTGTGGAGCACTTTTTAAGATGGATGATGCACTTTATTGGACTTCAAGATCTCAGCACCCATTCACTGCCATTACAAAGTTTGGAAGAGCCAGGACATTTTTTAATATAACTCTGATTGTATTCGTCTGAAAGACAAAAGTCATATACATCTAGGATGGCTTGAGGGTGTAATTTTCATTTGGGTGCACTATCCCTTTAAGCTTATTTGATACTCTAATGCTGTGCTGCCTTAGAATTTTGGCCACAATGAAGTATCTTAAAAGGCAGTTTAATTAGAATGCCTACCTGGGCCATCTCAAGCTAAATAAGTACATTTTAATATATGTTGAGGTTAATTTTCATTTTTGGGTGAACTATCCTTTTAACAACATGCAAACTCTACTGAAGCCACGTCTCCTGTGTGAGGAGCTGTTTGTGTGGCATGCAGAGTTGCAGTCTATGTAGGGCGCTCCCAGTTGGTCACGACATCCATTTCTGTAAGGAAGTTGTCTTAGCTGCCTGTACGTAGGTAGCAGGCATTGAGGCAGCTCACTAGATGTTGGAACAGTATTAATCTCTCTCTCTGCCTCTCGAGTTCTCATTACATCTGTGTGTGTGTTTGACATGTTGGGCTGATGTTAAATATTAATGCTTGTCTGAATAAAACAGCAGAGTTACGGCTCTTCCTTATTGTTCAGTTCCTTTTGTCCTCTGTGTATATCTCATCTACTTTACTTTCCTGTCAGAATAAAGGAAGTTCCCTTCTCCCCCACAGAAATATACTCCCTGCTAGCCGTCCTGCTCCTTACTTATGACAGTCTCACTTTTCTTCTCTCTTCCTCTATCAATCTCTCTTTCAGCCTTTGTCACACCATTTGTTCTCCACATTTTTTCATTCTCTCTCCTTCTCAGGCCTCTCATCACATGTTCACTCACCCATGTCTTAATCAGTCGCAACGGAGCAAGTCATTATTGGCATTTTATCATACAGCATTTTTGTGGACAGTCACAGCCAATCAGAATTCACAGTGGGCATAGCTACACTATCAAAATAAAAGAACAGATTTACTTGAAAGCTTTTATCACTTTATCACATTGTTAAGAGATAGTAAAAAGCACGAAAGTACATCACACAATGTTTTTAGAAAGGTAACAAGAGGGAGAAGAAGGAATAATGCAATCGACCATCCAGATTCAGACCCAAACCCCGTTTGTCTGAACTTCAATGTTGCTGCACAAGATGTCAAGGCACATCAGAAATCGACTGGCCATTGGGAGCCCCTGGATTTTTCCCGATGGATCTGTCAACTTGCCAGCTGTCAAAACCAAATTTAGATATAAAGTAAATCCCCAAAGGTTTTTAAGAGAGGAAAAAATGCCAGCCCATATAAGCTATAGTGACGGATGTATTCCCTCTCCATCGCCGGCTGCCACATCCCACTTCTGTTGTTATCTGTCTTCACATGAGCACATGAAATCAGTTGAGTCACATGAGTCTGCTCACCTGCTTAAAGCCAGACAAGATGGGGGATGGATGCTCTGTACAATCCTATTGATAATACTTCATAAATAAGTTTTAGTTTATCTTGTACTTTCTGTGTAGTCTTTATATTTATTGTCTGTTTTTAATTTATTGTCTGCTCCCCTTCTACCTGGTCTTTCTCGTGAGGACATAACTAAACAAAAATGTCATTGTACATATGATAATAAAGATCTTGAGTCTTCACGTTAGTTAATGCATCATGAATTATTAATGAACAATTAGCATTTACTACTGTAGGTTAATGTTAGTTTACTCTTTTACTCGTTTATTGCTAATTCATGATTGTTCGTAATACATTGTTAACTGAAATTTAAAAAATGCATTAGTATATGCAGAAATTTACATTAATCAATAACTAATAAATGCTATAAAAGTAATAATTTTTTTCATTTCCTTTTTTTCAGACAGTTTGAAGACAAGTTAACTTGTGAAAAAGAAGCTCACTTAACTGAACTGAATGTATTCTTGTACTTTTTCAAACACTTTACTTGTAGATAATACACTATTAATGCAATAAAAGGTGACTTAAGTGTACTTAAAGAGAGCGCATGACTGTTTTTAACCTCGTGACTCTTTCTTCACCCTTAAGTACACCTTTGAATGTGCTTTGTAACATCAAATTAAATGTTTTACTTAAGTAAATTTTAAATAATTGTTTTAATCTTCTGTTATACTCTAAAGAAGTACACTTATTTTGAGTATTGAGTATTTTGTGTTGATTAACTTTTTATCTGTAGTGTTATTCGCTATTACATTTTAATATATTGTAAATGTACTAAATGTCATTATAAAAATGTGCAATATATTTAAATACATGACATTAAAGTTTCAACAGAAATAACATTAGAAAGTTATTTTAGTTTGCCATAAATGCTTGTCTGTGCATTTGGCTGTGAACTTTAACGGTATTTCAAAGACAACTGAATAAATTGTGGAATTACACTTATAAAACTGATTCTTGACTCTGAGGCCCTGTTTACACTAGTGCGTTTTTGTTTTAAAACGGCATTTTAAAATGAAAACAATCCTCGTCTACACTTGCATTTTCACTGCTTCGGAATCGATCTTCATCTACACTACACAACCGAAAACGCATGTCACATGACCATTCATGCAGGTACAACCATAGATATGTATAGGTAGATTCCCTATTATTAGATGGCGAACACGTCTACCATAGATATATATATACATATATATATATATATATATATAGATGCCTCATTAGTGACTGTTTCTATAGGCCACTATATGTAAGCCGTCCGCCATATTGTATTGGTCAACTTGATGTCATTCACCAAAGTAATCACTAATGAAATGCCACAATCCTGCACAACCGTTGGTCTGCGAACCTACAGTATGGTGAATGACATCAAGTTTACCGTTCCAAGATGGTGGGTGCATCTACGTGCTTGGAGCAGTCGAATGATGCATCTACCTATACAGATCTATTGGTACAACAATGAGCATGACGTTATTGTTTTTAAAAGTCTCATTTTTTCTCTGTTTACACTGAAACGCCACCCCAGAGTTTTAAAACTAAAACTGGGTCTGCAGCATTGTCAAAAGTCTCAGTTTCTGAGGGTTGAAAACGCTGGAGTAGTGTAAATGACAATTGTAACCATAGCAAAAGTTATGCATTTCAAAACGAAAACGCACTAGTGTAAACGCAGCCTGACTGGTTGAGCTCAAACATACACCTTTGTTTACATTTGTGTTGCTCAGCAACCATTTTGTTGCAAGCACAACCGTTTCTGAGGAACTACATTTTTTGGTGGAAGAATAACGTTTTTATTAATATCATTACACTTTATTTGCTCTGTTTTATTTTGTAAAACCTTGCTACATGTATGAAATAACCGTTTTATAAAAGCAATAAACCCTGTAAAGCCGTGGTTTACAGTGAATTTATAACAGCTTCGCATTGTGCCTAACAATGTCCTTTAGCTGTTATAAATGTACTGTAAACCACGACTTCTTGGGGCTTATTGCTTTATTATTAAATGGATAGTTCCAGTCCTTCATTCTGATTACACGTGGTTGAGCCACGTGTAAATTACTCTACAGTCATACACCTTTGTTTACGTCTGTGTGTTGCTCGGCAACCACTTTGTTGCAACCACAAGTGTTTCTGAGGAACTACATTGTTTGGCGGAAGAATAATGTTTTTATTAATATCATTACACTTTATTTGCTCTGTTTTATTTTGTAAAACCTTACTACGTATATGGAATAACCGTTTTATAAAAGCAATAACCCCCATGAAGCCGTGGTTTACAGTGAATTTATAACAGCTTCGCATTGTGCCTTAACAACATCCTTTAGCTGTTATAAATTCACTGTACACCATGGCTTCTTGGAGTTTATTGCTTTAATAAAGATGTACATAAATCCTACTTAAGTGGGTCAAAAAAGTATTCTAAAGTTAAGTTAATTACATTTGATATATATTTAAACTGTAATACATTTTCATTTAAATGCTATTGTGCTATAAAACACTAAATTCAGTTTGCACTTATATATATCTTACGTAAGTTTCTTGTTTACATAATAGACTTTATATTTAGGTGGCCTTAAATACTATGTACTTACCTCAAAAAATAAGTACAATGTACTTATTGTGTTCATACTGTATTGCAAAACACATTTGCTGCTATTGAGGTGGGATATGGGTTTAGGGACAGGTTTGGTGGTGTGGGTAGATTTAAGGGTGGGTTAAGGTGTAAGGGATGACTCAACAGTGTAATTACAAATGTAATTACAGAAATTAACTACAGATGTAATTACATGCAGGTATTTTTTAAAATGTAAAAACATGTATGTACACGATAAGTGCATTGCATCAAATATTCATTTAATGTAAGTACATAGTATTTAAGGCCACCTAATATAAAGTGGAACCACATAATATGTACTCTTGTAGAAGTAAGCTCAAGTGCACTTCTTTTTCACAAGAGAATATTTCATGGCAATAGTTTAAACTAGTTAAACTTACGCCTTATTCCCAGCCTGTTACTGTGTCTCAGTCCATCCCTGAAGTATGTACACCACCCAACAGACCACGTGTCAGACCACCCTCATGCATTCGAGCACAAACTGGATTTCACTGTATGTGTTGACAAAAGCTACACTCTCAACATGGCATTTCATTTTGTGTAATGAAGACAATTGTTCACATATACACACTCACTGGCTCGCACACATCAAACGAACGGCTTCAGGCTTTATTTAAAATCCACCATAAAGTGAACAACAAGCGAGTTTAGATTAGTTACTCACAAACAGATATGATACACAAGCAACTTAAAACGCTTCACCACAACTGTCTGGATTCGCTTTGTACTACAAAACCAATTTGTCCAAACATATAATCAGCGAGGAGGGATGCGCTTGTTTTTGCGTGTGGCCTTTCTTCCTTCTCGTTCTCTGTGTATGCAGAGCATATTTACACACATAAAAGGATATACGAGTGTCATTTGCACAACCATACTTTTCGTCTGCTCTCCCAAAGCCAAATCTCTCTAGGGCATTCATTAGTGAACACTATACCACACACACGGGCCTGTCACCGGATCACAGCTAGCGCGAAAATAGCTCCATTTGGACTGTCTGTAGTTATAGCTGTCAGTAATACAGATCCGCCAGGTCGAGAAGAGACGGCTAATGTATAGCAGCCCCTACAACTGCATATCACGAACATCAAATAGCTTCTCCGCTGTGTAGACCCGATAAGTGTTACGTCTCTCAGAACAGGGTTCATTTACGGCAGATTTAATGATAGCGCGTATCGAATATTCCTCCCAATGTTTAGTCTGCCTCATTCTCTCCCACCTCTCAGAGAAGAGAGAGAGCATGACGTCAGTATAAACACATTTCTCTCTTTATAATGACGCTTTACAGTGTGTGTTTGTTTGAACTTGTATGATTGTTTTGTCAGATGTGATGTGGCCCCGTCGTTGCCCCTCCGCTACGGCGACCCGAGTTCGGCGGCTGGGCCGTGCCTTGTTTTTCACTGTGTGGGTGTGTGTGTGTGTCTGTGAGTGAGTGGGGGGGGGGAGTCTGTGGCTGCTTTGGCAGGGCTGCGAGGCGTCAGCGCTTTGCCTCATGGGACGTCCTGGCAAAGTCACATACCCACAGCACATATACACACACAGACGCGCACACATTGACACAGATACAGACGCATACCCGCAGCTCTGCAGTCTAGATAATTAAAACCACACACACAGCAAAACACACCCCCGTCCTCGCTGTCACAGAATCGCTTGCCGTTTCTCTCACCATACACACACTTATCATTCGCATTTCATTGCAATTAAACACAATTGGAGAATTTGTGGCAAAATGGGTGCGTTTAGTGACGTGACAGAACCCAAATATTCCAAATGTGTGAATGCGTCAACATTCCAAGTTGTTGATCAAGTTTGTTTGTGACTGGACAGTTGTAATTATCTGTAAATTAGCAACATCTGTGGCTCAATTAGCATTTTTTGCATGTGAAGCGACTAAGTGCGTGCATCTACGGCCCTGAGGGTTTCAGAAATGTCGTGTCTGTGTGTGTTGTCTTTGCCTGCGAGTCTGTCTCTTGTGGAATCAGACTTTTCTGAAGTATTTTCCCATAAAACTCAAGCCCGGCTGTGGTTTCGAGCCTGCAGTTGCTTTTTTCCCTCTCTTTTTCTGTCATTCTCTCTTTCCACTTTTTTTTCTCCACAGGGTAAAGTTTCATTCACAATTGCTCTGCGAATGCTTCTGGTCTTCCTCCGACGATCGGTCGCTTCGCGGAGGAGAGTCGGGGTGGGATTAGAGCGGTGGAGGGCGATGTGACCTCATGCAAACACACACATACGCGAGCAACGCAAACACACACGCATGTTTGCTCAGGGGAATTGATGCTGGAGATCGAGACATATCGTCTCAAGCTGTGGTCGCGCTGGAAAAAAACAAAACGAACACATAATTACTCCAAGATGGAGGATATCATTTTGATTTGCTGAATTTGGGAAATATTTGGTGGATACATTAAGTTAAATCTAAATTATAGGCTTGAGACTAAGAGTGTTTAAGGAGAAATGGGTTCTTGTTTGGGTTGAGCTGAGGATGAATGGAGAGCGGGAAAACTCTCTTCCTGTCATTATGAAGAAAGGGAGCGAGACAAGAAGAAAATGGAAGCAAAGAAAATAGTCCTTCCCTTATACTCTACATCTTTCATCGCATGCGTATGTGTTGCATTCAGATTGCATTTTGCTGGAGCAACACGTTCTCACTCCCAACTCGTCACATATTGACGCTTTGGCATCACTTTTTGATGCTCAGGGTACCCCTTTAGCATCACTTTTGGACATGCAGGGTCCTACATTGCTTCTAGTTGTTTGCATTACTCGTCGCATTTAATGGTTTGCATGCATTTGCAAAAATCATTTTATACAAATGTATTCTTTTATAGATATTTTGGAGCACCTACCCCAAACTTACCCACTTCTGAACAATATAAAACACACATCAGGCAAACAAAACTACAGTCCCTGACGGAAAAAAACTGCTGAAACCAGCCTAAGCTGGTTGGCTGGTCTTAGCTGGTTTAAGCTGGAGGTAGCTGGTTTTAGCTGGTCTTCCAGCATGGCTAGGCTGGTCAAGCTGATTTCAGCTGGTTGTTCCAGCTGGTCTCCCAGCCTAACCACCTAAGACCTGGATGACCAGCTAAAACTATCCAACCAGCTTAGGCTGGTTTTAACTATTTTTTTCAGCAGGGGTGACAGGTATTTATTGCACAAACTGACCATAAAAAGCAGTATAAAAGTATTACAAACAAACTGCGTTGCACTCCAAGTCTTCCACTATCTTTATGAGAAGAACAGAGTAAATCATAAGGTTTTAATTGCTAAAAATGACATTCAGAAAGATACTCTCGAACTTGTTTAGCTTGACGCATTTGGTCACAAGACACACAGAAGCCAAAGGCATTTCACCGCCAAAGCTGACGTAACACTTCGTCTGCCGGCAATTTTTAAATTTGTGCACAGACTGCAACCAGGATGAGCTGTACAGCGGATAGAGATGGCGATCGCATTTATTCCTCTCAGAAATCAATCGTTTTGCCTCGGAAGACTTGGGATATTAATATTTTTTAAATAAATTGTGACTGTAGTATCTGCCTGTTACATCCTGTTTCATATTGACAAATGGTTAGGTTGAGGAGCAGGGGTTGGTTTACGTGCTCATGAATGTGTAAATAGTGTAATGTAGAAAAAATTGTTTACATTGAAAAAACACACCCCATCATATATGCAATAATGCAAAATCATTATCCAATATGTAATTTAATCATGACAACAAAATTACCAATACCTTTTGCGTCAGCATACTTTGCAAAACACAAAAGTTTCTTAGTTGAAGCAATGGAGGACCCTGCATGTTGAAAAATGACGCTATAGGGGTACCCTGTGCATCAAAAAGTGATGCCAAGGGTCCTGACCAAGCATTAACATGTGACGAGTTGGGAGTGAGAATGTGTTGGCTGGAGAATATGGGTGGTTTTTTCAACTAGGGCCATTTTTGGCCCACACTTTTTTCCTCTACTGTACACTAGTTTATTTTATTCCCCACTGCAGTGTCATTTCCATCACGTATGTGTGTATCAGTTGTATTGTGAAATGCGTGCATTACAGCTTGGGTACAGTCTGTGAAAGCAAATTTCCTCGTGTGAGAACAATAAAGTATGAATCTGAATCTAAATTTCAAATGATGTATTGTGTATTTATTTTTATCATCTATTTTTATCATTTTATAGTGAAAATGACATTTTAAAGGGGACATCGGATGCAAAATTCACTTTTACATGGTGTTTGGATATAAATGTGTCTTAGCAGTGTGTTGACGCATCTACCCTACAATGATAAAAATCCAATCACTCCTTTTTTATTCCCAAAAAACCTAAACAGACCCAATTATCAAGCTGTTTTGATTTTCTGGGCAGTATGATGTCATATTGCTCAGGTCCCGCCCACAACCCACAATTAGCATATTTCCACCCTCATCCAATTGTATGCTGTCCGACATTTTCTTTGCGGGCAACTGTAGCGATAACAATGTCTCATAAGCAATGCAGGTTTTATGTTGTTGGATTTAAAAGTGAACATACAAGTTTTCATTTTCTCTTGACATTAGAGCCACTGAGGACACCAATGGATTATTTTTGTTTTTGACCGTAATGTGTCACAGACATGCACTGAAATGGGGCACTGTGAACGGAGCCATTTTGACAAAGTAAACATTGGGGAATTTCAACCAAAGTATGTTGCAGACATTTCA
>JAHKKF010536171.1:0-14648 GCA_019740295.1 Labeo calbasu
TTAATTTTAAGTTATTTAATTTTTAAAAATAATAATAATCATTTATTATTGTTATTTATTTTATTTTATTTTATTATTATAATTGTTTTTTTTTTTTTTAGAATTGATTCTGTATGTTGGTTAGACCATATGACTTTTGTTGGTCATTTCACATGACTTTAATTTGACAGATTTGACACATTTTTTCAAAGATAAACAAGCAGTGAAGCAGTTTTGTAAAAAAAAAAAAAAAAAGAAAAAGAAAGAAAGAAAGAAATCTCTTGTATATAAATATTTATAGAAATATTTATATTCAACCATAGCTAATATCTATATATTAACAAATAACAATGTAATAATGATTATAATTATAATAACATAGAAAACCAATTAAATATGTTTTTTTTTTCAAGAATTTTAATATTAATTTTAAAAGTAATTTTAAATAAAAAATATGCTTATTATAGAAGATTTTTTAAAGTGTGAAGAGGTGTAAGTCACTGTATCAATTTAATTATTTTAATGTATTTTTGAATTATTAAAAAATCATCCGTAGACAATCTCATGTGATACATATTCGAGATCTAAAGAGGAGATGATTAAATCTAACAGTCTGGATATCTGAGTATCTCTTTTATGTTGAACTGAGGTTTAAAGTTTATCTTGAAGTGGTTGTGGTCTGGCATTGAATGGATGAGTTACATTCATATCAGTATAAAGCACCTCTTTATTGGGCATAAAGTTCATCATGGGGTTTCAGCACTTTATTCATTATTGTTCTTTCTCTGTTTGATCTGTGGGAAACTCCAGCTGCTGTTTATCACACACACACACACACACACACACAGAAATGTATAGTGTTGACACTTGCTCTCAGCATTATGTGTTCACACACACACACACACACACACACATCTTCATAGGTGCACACACCCACTCATGTTGGTGTTTAGGACATAACGGTGCTTAGTTCTTGTTTTTTTCTCTTTTTGCTGAGCAGGTGAAACACACTGTAAAACAAATGATGGATTACTCTGATAACAGCTGTTCTCGCAATGTTGCGCGCACAAGTTAAATATGATGTCTGTGGACTCGAGGGGCCTTAATCATAAAACACGAGCAGAACAGATCTTTGTGTAAATCGTAAGTAAAGCCGTTTGTACACAAATTGTACCAAGGGGTTTATCCTTAATTGACAAAATTCTCATTCGGGTGCTCAAAAAGACATTTTTTGGATCCATTAGCTGTTTGCATATGATGTGTTTTAGCATCTGATAGTTCTCTTGTGTATTCAGTGTAATGGTGGTGTAAGCAATGCTCTGAAAGTTCCCCTGGTGTTTACAGAATGTTACAAAGCTAATGAAACACAGGAGGACATTAGAGATAGAGTAAACATGTCTTTTCAAATGGAGTGTGTGTTTGTGTACGGGTGTGTCGGTGTGTGTGGAGGGTCGAGGAAGGAATGTGTGTGTATGTATACGTGTGTGTGTGTGCGTTGGCACTGATGGCCTCTGTGGGAAGGCGAGCCAGCATGGAAGAGAGGAGGACGTCAGGGGGAGATTTTAATTAAAGTATGAAATGAGAGGTCACGCGCTCTGACCCCCCCTCCACTCACTACACACACAAGGACATGCTATCTCTTTCTTACTTTCTCCATTCCTCTCTCTCTCTCGTACACACGCTAGCAGTCTCCTCCTCTCTCTCTCAGCTTGATGAGTTTTCCATGAAAGGGTTTTTCATTAATTCCACCTCAGGGAGTCTCTCTGTTCCGGCTCCCTCTGAAGCACATGGAAATCTAAAGTGTGTGTGTGTGTGTTTCTGTTTGTACGCGGCCACCATGATGTTTTGACTCGGTCTGATTATTAACACACTGTTCTGGCTGTTTGATCATGAAGTCTCATACACAGACACACATGGTCGATGATCTTGTTGATGAGAGAGGATGATGGACAGGACAGAAATGGTTCGTTAGTTTCCTGTGATTGCTTTATAATGGGACATTTTAAACATTGAATTACAGGAGGTTTAGAATAATTTAATGCTGAAAAACACCTGGAGGTGGAATAACAGGAAGTGATAGAAACACTATGAGCTTCAGTGTATTCATTTGAACGCTGATGTTCATTTTCTTTATATGTAAGGCTTTTAACCAGCATTGGCTCTTCTGTAAAAATGTGCCTCTATAAAACTATAAAACATACCTACATGTGTACATGCAATTAATTGCAGATATTTTTGTTTTCTTTGCGCCCAAAAAGTGCTCTCATAGCTTCATAACATGATGGTTGAACCACTGATGTCACATTGACTATCAATGTCCTTACTACCTTTCTGGGCTTTGAACATGGTAGTTCCGTTCTGTCTATGCAGGGTCAGAAAGCTTTTGGATTTTATCAGAAAAATGTTAATTTGTTTTCCGAAGACGAACAAAGGTCTTACAGGTTTGGAACAACATGGGGAGAGTAATTATGACAGAATTTTCATTTTTGAGTGAACTATCCCTTTAAGATTACAGGGGTAGTTGGGCAGATTATCAGTTAATCAAGACTTATTTTCTTGCACAATAGTATGTTATGACCTCAAAACACTTTACCATATTGCTTGATTTGTAAAATAATATATTTATGAACTTGCTCGATAGCTCACCTGGTACACCATTGCACTTGTGATGTGTAACGCAATCCCTTGAACCACGAGTCACAATAAAAGAGCTCAATTACTTGTAGAAGAAATCTAAAATGGCAAAGTTTCTTTGACAAATGTTTTTTCATCTCATGTTTGCTTTTGTTAACACTATCGGTTGGATTTAGGGTAGGGTTGAGTGTAGATTTTCAAACATTTTTAGTCTGTCGTCTAAGAATAAAACCTTAGACATATATGTAATTAGGGCTGTCAGTTTAGCATGTTAACTTAATTAATTAGTTCTGAAGAAATAATGTGATTCAAATATTTTAACGCAGTTAATGCCCTGGCCCCAGACCTGTACTTCATCTTATATTTCATGTAGGTGATTGTTGACAAATACTGTATGATGCAGGGCAACAACTTCATAAATGCAGTTATGCCCTAAAATTCAAGATACTGATGCAAAAAATGCCCCTGCATGTGTTTTGTCTCATATTTAGCCTATACACTGCAAAAAATTCTTTTCTTACCTAGATGTTTTGTCTTGTTTCAAGCCAAAATATCTAAAAATTGTAGTAAAAATTGTAAGTAAAAATTATTGTCTTGTTTTCAAACAAGCAAAATAATCTGCCAATGGTGTAAGCAAAATAATCTTGTTTTCTGCTTGAAATATTATTTTTTTGCTTACACAAACTAGTGATGAACCAGTGATTCTAAAGCCCATTCATAAGAGCTATTTACTTAATTCCTGAATGAATCAGCTGTTTAAATCAATAAATAAATGAATTACCGCTATCTGCTGGCAGATTTAGTTTCTTTTTTAGTATACCATTTCATTAAAAAAAGAAAAAAAAAATTCTTTCTTCATTTACTCATCCTCATGTCGTTTCAAACCTTTTTTTGTGGAACATGAAAGAAGGTATTTTGAAGACTGTTGGTAACAAAGCTGTTTTGGTTAACAATGACTTTCATTGTATTATACTGAGATGTTTCTCAAATGATCTTCTTTTATGTTCTGTAGTTTACGTTGCAGCCTAAATGTTTATGTGTAATAAATTCTATGTTGAATTAAATAAAATATTATTTTCTAAAGCTACAGTTTGTAATGTCTACTTGATACTTTTTCATTTAACACCAAAGTAGCTTTACATAATCTTTTGTAGGTATTTTCACGGTGAAATTTATTTAGCTATTATATAGATTGATTAATCAAAACATCATGTAATTAATTAGATTGAACATTCGAATCAACTGACAGCCCTAATTTTAATATGTGACCCTGGACCACAAAACCAGTCATAAGGGTAAATTTTTCGAAATTGAGATTTGGAAAATATTTGGCC
This sequence comes from Labeo calbasu, assembly GCA_019740295.1. Classification (NCBI taxonomy): domain Eukaryota; kingdom Metazoa; phylum Chordata; class Actinopteri; order Cypriniformes; family Cyprinidae; genus Labeo; species Labeo calbasu. The sequence goes on from JAHKKF010536171.1 coordinate 3,948, forward strand.
GAGATACAACTATTTGAATATCTGGAATCTGAGGGTGCAAGGAAATCTAAATACTAAGAAAATCGACTTTAAAGTTGTCCAAATGAAGTTCGTAATAATGCATATGACTAATCGAAAATTAAGTTTTGATATATTTACAGTAGGAATTTTGCAAAATATCTTTATGGAACATGATCTTTGCTTAATTTCCTAATGATTTTTGGCATAAAAGAAAAATCAATAATTTTGACCCATACAATGTATTTTTGGCTATTGCTACAAATATACCCCAGCGACTTAAGACTGGCTTTGTGGTCCAGGGTCACATATAGTATGCTTACACGTTTGTGAATGAACTTCCAAAAATTTCATATGACCTCACCATTAGGGATTAGGTTTGGAGTGCCGCTTCATGCTTACTTTTGTTTATTTATTTATTTAATCACAAATCATGTTTTCCTAAAAATCACATTGTATGAATTGGCAACCTTTCAGCAAATCTTATGTTACAATGCTGCAACTTTGTAAAATGTTACTTACATCGCTAGAATGTTACAGGAAGTTGTTCTTCAACACACGGCCAGCTATAAACTGTTTTAGTGTTTACCTCATATTTTATTCATGTGTTTTAATGAGGTAACCACTGATATTCAGTGGTTCAATACTCAACATATGAGGGTTAAAAGATGCTGAAGTGGTTTCTGTTCCTCCTTTGTCTTTCCAAGTCCAAGTTCCTAGTATATTACAGAAAATTTGATACAGTCAGAGCAGATTCACACAGTGACTTTCCTACTGCTGGACAAAGTATTGAAACAAGTTGCTGGCATGCTTTATTTCTCCACTGATGTTATAAAACTCATAGATATGCAAATGAGAACATTAATAAGGGATTTCAGATCTACAGTGTGAAATCTAATGGTTACCCACAGGATTAATTACTAACCCTGGTTAAAGTATTAACAGTGTGTTAACAGTTACTATGAAAATCCCACATATGTTGTATTAATTCAGCCTCTGGAAACACTTACCAAACTTTCATTCTCCACATGCGATTCTCGCATTGATTTTAAAGTGACATCAGTGATGATTCAGCCAGATGACTGATTCATCTTTGTGCACTGTTTATAAATACAACATGACATGAATTATGCCATGACTTAAATCCATAACACTTTCATTCAGTCCATACACATTCATCTTTGGAAACACAAATGAAGATATTTTTTATATTCTCATAATTTTTGTCTATCAACTGAAAGCCAGTGCAACTAAAATTTTCATGCATCAAAACGTACAAGAAGACTTAAAAGTAATGTGTATGACAAAAAAAAAGAACATTAAAAATATATTTTTTGTGTTCAAAGATTAACAAACGTCTTATGGGTTTGGAACAACATGAGGGCTGAGAGTAAATGATGACAGAATTTTCATTTTTGAATAAAATAAAATAAAATAAAATAAAATGAAAGGTCTTTAAATGCCCCAGCATACAACGAATACATTTACATATTTATGAGCTTAATAAAAATACCCTGCAATTGTACTTTTAGTATACTGAACTGGTATTTTGTCCGCTAAATTGGAACAAATAATGTTCCAAATAAAGAAGTCCACTTCCAAAACAAAGAGTCACATATAATGTACTCATCCCCTTGTCATCCAAGATGTTCATTTCTTTCTTTCGTCAGTTGTAAAGAAATTATGTTTTTTGAGAAAAACATTTCTGCATTTTTCTCCATATAATGGACTGGTATGGTGCCCTGATTTTGAACTTCCAAAATGCAGTTTAAATGTGGCTTCAAATGATCCCAAATGCGGTTGTAAACAATCCCAGCCGAGAAAGAAGGGTCTTATCTAGCGAAACGATCGGTTATTTTCATTTAAAAAATACAATTTAAATACTTTTTAATCTCAAATGCTCGTCTTGCCTTTCTCTCTCTCAACTCTGTGTATTTTGGCTCAAGACTGTTGTCGAAAAACTCCAATCGTATTTTCTCCCTTACCTTCAGTCATTTAAAATCATCCTACATCACTGCAGAAGAACCGACCCAGTCTTTGCAAAGTGAACATGCAAAGTAGATCAAACACCCTTAACAAAAAAGGTAAAACAGCAATATCGGACGATTTCGAAGCTGAGGGAGAACATGAGATGGGAGTTTTTCGACATACCCTAACTGTCATGAACTGGAACAAAAACAGTCCAGGCAGAGTAAGACAAGGTGAGCGTTTGGCATTAAAAAGTATATAAATTGTATTATTTTTATTAAAATAACCGATCCCTTCGCTAGATAAGATCCTTCTTTCTCGGCAGGGATCGATTCTCGGCAGCCCTAGATGATTTGTAGTCAGAAGTTGTAAATGCTTTCCTTTTTCCTACCAATGTCAGTGTGTCATAAAATATTTGTAGAAAACATTATATGACATTTCCATGCTTAATCTTAACACTATCAGAGAAATTGTCATTCTTTGCCATAGATCTACTGTAGGAAGTGATAGCCTGAAAAGTGTTACAAAGCTTCACCATTAAGCAGTTTCACCCCTCTGGCTTTGAAACTAATGAGATTCTTCAGTCAAAAATGTCAAAAACTAATTGAGATGTCCAGACCATGGGGAGAACGTGGCACGGCTTTGGCTGTATCTAAATTTGTCAATCACTGCTATGTTTAGAACCAATCAAAAATCAAGAAAATCTTAGTCTGTGCCGGTGTTTGTTTGTGATGTGTCTAGGAAACATGGCATGTATAATGCAGCTGTTTGTGAAGTGCCTTGTTGGGACTTAGACTAAATTGTTGTATTAAACTACAGTGGTGTTAAGTGCACAGGAGAGAGCAGGGACAACTGGAAAGGCTGAGAAAGGGAAAAAAGATGGAAATACACATCTACATTCAAAAGTTTTTGAACAATAAGATTTGTCATATTTTTTAAAGAAGTCTCTTTTGCTCACCAAGCCTGCATTTATTTGAACCAAAGTAGGGCAAAAGCAGTACAATTTTTTAAATATTTTTATTATTTAAAATAACAGTTTTCTATTTGAATAAATTTTAAAGTGTAATTTATTCTTGTGATCAAAGCTACATTTTCAGCATCATTACTCCAGTCAGAAATCAGAATCATTCTAACATGCTGATTTGCTGTTCAAGAAACATTTATTATTATTATTACCATTATTATATAATATAATATCAATAATAATTAATAATTATCAGTATTTAAAACAGTGAGTACATTTTTCAGGATTCTTTGATGAATAGAAAGATCCAAAGATCAGCATTTATCTGAAATAAAAAGGTTTTGTAACATTATACACTATAACATTTAAAAGCTTGGAATCCTTTTTTCTCTTTTTTTTTTTTTTGGTAAAGAAATTATAAAAATTAGTACTTTTATTTAGCAAGAATGCTTTAAATTGATCAAAAGTGCTGATAAAGACACTTATAATGTTACAAAAGTTTTTTATTTCAGATGAATGCAGTTGTTCTGAACTTTCTATTCATCAAAGAAACCTGAAAAAAATCTACTCAGTGTTTTTAACAAAATAATAATAATAAATGTTTTTGAGCAGCAAATCAGAATATTAGAATGATTTATGAAGGTGATTGGAGTAATGATGCTAAAAATTCAGCTTTGAAATCACAGGAATAAATTACATTTTAAAATATATTCAAAGAGAAAACTGTTATTTTAAATAGTAAAAATATTTAAAAACTTCACTGATTTTGCTGTACTCTGGATCAAATAAATGCAGGCTTGGTGAGCAAAAGAGACTTCTTTAAACACATTAAAAATCTTTTGACTGGTAGCATAAATTACTAAAACTTTAACTAAAATTAAAACGGAAAATATCAAAAAAAAAAAAAAAAAAAAAAAAAAAAAACTTATTAAAAAAAAAATATTAAAATCTCNAAACACATTAAAAATCTTTTGACTGGTAGCATAAATTACTAAAACTTTAACTAAAATTAAAACGGAAAATATCAAAAAAAAAAAAAAAAAAAAAAAAACTTATTAAAAAAAAATATTAAAATCTCATTGATACTAAAATAACACCACAACTTCTTTGTCCTGACAATGTAAAACCTAAAATTACTATAAAAATTATTGAACAATTTAACATCTAAATAAACAAGCTTCACATTTCTGCTTTAAAAATTTGCTCTATTTAGTTTCCCTGAAGTGTATATTTGTAACCCTAATTTTTTTTTTTTTTTTTAAAAGGTCAAAATTATTTTAGCTGTAAACAGAATCTGCCTCTTGTAACTTGTATTGAACCCAGAATACTCTATGCTGCCAAAGGAAAGTATCCATTTGTGGGAAAACTCCGTTTTACAAGCTGTGTGTAAACAAAGTGGATGGGAATGCAAAAAGAAAGTGAACACTACTATGATGCTGTAAACTTTTTATTCTCTCTCTTCTCGCTCTCTTTTTCTCTCTTCTTAGAGGTAGCGCTTCTTTAAGTAGAACAGGATAATGCAGCAGTAACACATAAAGGTTTTGCCTAAAGCTTCCTTCACGCCTGTGACCTGATTAGTGCAGAAAGGACAGAGGAGGAAATTTTGCATCTCCCGAAAATGTGGAGAACAGACGAAAATAGAGATGGAGAGATCACAGTGCAACACACTGCTAAAAAAAGAGACAGAATGGATACTAAGGAACGAGGAAAAGATTAACCCGTCTAATGGTTGTGTCGATTTCACCTCATGTTTTTACACAACTGCTCTTACTGAGGGTCAAAAGAAAGTGGCAGTGCTTTCAAACAGTCCCCGTGAGAAGGTAAAGTTAACACACACGCACACAGACACACACACACACACACACGGCCCATATCTGCCAAAAGCTACTGAGAGAGAGAAAAGCGAGTGATTTATATGCCAGCATGTGAAAATTACTATTTTTGTTGTGGAGTTTTATTGTATGAAGGACAAAAGGATGAGAGGAGAGGCAGTGGGATGTTAAATGACCTACATATGCACAAGACACGGCTTAGATTATGTCCTATATAGAGGTGAGTACACAGCTGAAATATTGTCCCTATAAATGGCAGGTGTTACTGGCTTTTAGTACTCTCGTTTCAGACCACAGTGTTGTTCTGTGATGGAAACACACTCCATTTACAACTTCAATAAACTTCTTGCATGCTAATCTAGTGCAGTGGTTTTTGTTTTGCAAGTTTGACTTGAACAAATATAAAAACGTCATTATTATACATGACTGAAATTGCAGTTTCTTAAAATTTGTTTCAAGAAATAGCTTTTTACCTAATTTTTGGTGTAATTTTGCCTTGGTAATTTTTGGAGAGAGAAGAAACAAAGTGCCTTCACTTCACTGAGATCCAAGTGAATATTTACCGGCCTCTCTGCCGTCTTTTTTCTCTAAATATGCTCTTTTATCTCTGCTTGGTAAATCCTGAAGTCCTTAAAGCATTAACATGAAGGAAATACTGGCTTATATAGGTCTTAAAATTCCTCTAGTAATCCAGCGTAGCAGCTTTATAACCCTCCCTCTGATGATAGGATGTCACCTGTCAGGTCCCTATTGGCTTCTTCTGTAATGAGAGACAATAATAACAGCAAATTAAAGAGGTGCAAGAACCTGAACAGGAGAAATAGACTTTTACAATTAACCTTTTAACATCTGCCAGAGATGAGATTGAACTGTTCCCTGGTTACAATATGATCAAATCGACCTGTGAACTTACAGAACTGAACTGATACAATTCATAGCAGTTTGTCCAATAGAGACAAAGCAGTTATATTTTTTCAGGTGGTTTATAAGAAGTACGCTTCATCTTATTGCCTTCTCTCTTTTCCTTTTTTTTATTGTAAGACATATGTATCTGAGACAAAATGAACTTTGTACGAAAAGCTTGTTTTAAACTAGGGCTGCCAGTTTAACATGTTAATTAATTAGTTATGAAAAAATAGTGTGATTAAAATATTTTAACGCACTGGCCCCGCCCCCAACATCTTATATTTCATGCAGTTGACTGTTGACAAATATGATGCAGGGCAACAACTCCATAAATGCAGTTATGCCCTAAAATTTAAGATATTAGTGCAAAAAATGCCCCGTATGTGTTTTGTCTCATATATGATTTTGTCCCGATCTATCACGAGCTTAAATGTGATTTTATACATCAGTTCGGTAAATAAGAAGTTGATATTGTGTTATATTTTAAACACTATATTATGTGTTTTTGCTCAATTTTGCAGAGAACATATTACCTTTGAAGCCATAGCAGAATTGTTGCGCATCTCTCACCAACACAGTGGTGTTTAGTTTCTGAATGAATTCGCATTTTGAGTGAATCATGTGAATTAATGATTCAAAGGCCTATTTATAAGAGAGCTATTTACTTAATTTCTGATTGAATCAGCCATTTGAACAATCGAATCAAATGAGTGAATAACTCTTAAAGACATTTACCAGCACCTGCTGGCAGATTTAGTTTCTATCATTTCATTAAACAAACAAACAAAAAATAACAATAAAAACATTAAAGGGATAGTTCACCCCAACATCATTTACTCACCCTCATGTCAAATTTTTAATTTTTAAAGTCAAATATATTTTGTGATTCATTAGATTAATTAATCGACACATCATGTAATTAATTAGATTAAAAATTTGAATCGACTAACAGCCCTATTTTAAACACATTAAACATCTACTTAAAATAACTCATAATTCAAGCTCTTGACCTTCTCGACTGTGTCCAAACAGTTAAAATAAGACCACTATATTTCAACTTTTTAAGTATTATTCAGTTTATTTTTAAATCAAATTTAAGATGGCTAATTTTAACTACCAAAAACATAATTAGATTTTCCCTGTTCTACACTACAGGTGTTTCATGATGCCATAGAAGAACCTTTTTTGTCTACATGGTTCCGTAAAGAAGCTTTATCATCTGAAGAACCTTTCTGTTTCACAAAAGGTTCTTTGTGGCTAAAGAAGGTTCTTCAGATTTTAGAAAGGTAAGAAAGAGATGGTTCTTTAAAGAACCTTTGATTGAATGGTTCTTTGTGGAACCGAAAATAATTATTTTATGGCATCACTGTGAAGAACCTTTTAAAGCACCTTGATTTTTAAGAGTGTAAAAAACAATTTAGTGTTTCCTGAACTTGTGACAGCCACATTTTAACTTCATTTGGATTCTTCCATATCAAGTAAATAATCGGTTGTCTTTTTTTTCCTGCTACCCAAATTATTCAACAAAAACCATCTAACAAATAAATGTCTTATTTGTTCTGTCCTTAATGGGTATTCTTTTAAGTTCTTCAGTAACTACAAACCAAACTTTGGTGCCAAACTACATGGTTTTTACTGACTGACAGATTTATTTGAGCTAAATGTGGAACCCTGTTAGTGATTCTGCCGTTTCTGTCTTCTTATTCTTCGATAAACTGCATCACACAAATCAGTGTTTAGATGTGTTCCAAATTTTTGTAACAAGGTGGCAAAATACACAACATTATGTAAAGTAGAGAAAATAAGTGTTAAATACTCCTGAGGTGTTTTTTAACAGTTTCAGATCGTATTCAGGCAAATGATGGCAATCATTTGAAAGTCTCTCAAAACTAGTTGAAATTCAGCTTACCCTGACATGTTTTTAAACGACCTTTAAAATGTCTTACACAAAAGCAAGACAAGGTGGTGTAATGGTTGACTTCATATGGTACATATTTACTAACATACAAGACAAGTCAACAACTGCTAAATGACTCTGTTACACTCATCATTTGCTCATCATTAATTTCCGCCCCATGTGTGTCTGTTTACGTGCTATACAATCACACTGAAAATATGTTTTCATTACGTTCAGTTTAAAACATTTATTAGGTTTTTCAGACTATACTTCTTCTTTTTTTTCTCGGACTTTCTCATCAACACATTTGAGAGTATTTACACGATTCTCTGATTAATGTTTCAAATAAAATGACGGACTCTCATAATTACTGAAGCTTTGGAGCTTTGTAAATTAAATATAATTTCATCAGTCATTTTTTGTTGTAATTGTGTATAATCTGTTATTAGTATAATATGAGTTTTTGTTTATAATGTCAACAGGCTTGTAAAGACCAGCTGGCGTGCTGAAGTGCGTCAAATAGAATATTACAGTAACACACACAATCCTAACTGACTCACTGACTGATCTTGTTGAAGTTTGTTGGTGTGGCTGTTTGTGTGTGAATGTGTACGTCTGTTTGAGGAAGCAGTCTGTTTGTAAAATGTTTACAGTACTGCTTTTTTCCATTGCTGTTATTTCCTGTGCATGTGGATATTTGTGTGTGTGCACGTATGCTTTGGGAACAAGAATGTTAAAGTGTCTGTTTGTGTGTGTGTGTTTGAGACAGATGTTAAGTCTCTGTCTTTTTCTCTCCCCTTCTTTCTTCGTCCCCCTGCGGGGGCCACAACACTTATTTACATTTCATTCATCACAGAGAGCCGCAGATTGAAACACAAACAGTGGACTATTTGGGTTCAGTCTTTCACTGCGATAAGAGCTCCGATTACGCCCCATCATGAAGGAACTTCCTGTTTGAGCCCAGAATAAAGGATGTTTGCTCTTATCCTTTCAGCTGGGCTTTTTTCATCAAAGAGCAGTTCCGTCTAAATGTTTTTCCATTTGTTTCAAGGTATGATTAATGCAAAAAGTTTGCAAGAGTACGTTTTTTCAAGTCGGGTCAAGTCACGTTTATTTCTATAGCACTTTATACAATACATGTTTTCAAAGAAAACAGTAACAAACAAGAAAATAACAGTGTTTGTGTATTTAATACTGCTGAATTAACTTGAATACGTTCATTTATACCAATAGAATCAGATAGAAACATCTCTTTAAAGTAACATTTGCAGTTTAACACTTTTTTACAGTGCAATATTGTCATTATTAAAGGAGAAGTTCTCTTCCAGAACAAAAATTGTTTTTTGCAGCAAACATTTCAGGATTTTTCTCCATACAGTATGACTTCAATGGAGCCCATGAGTTTGAACTTCCAAAATGCAGTTTAAATGCAGCTTCAAAGGGCTCTAAATGATCCCAGAAGAGGAAGAATGGTCTTATCTAGCAAAACGATTATTTTCTAAAAATTTTTTTACAAATTTATTTACTTTTTAAACTCAGATGTTCGTCTTGTCTAGCTCTGCGTGAAAACTGTGCATTCCGGGTCAATACAGTTAGGGTATGTCGAAAAACTCCCATCTTATTTTCTCCTTCAACTTCAAAATTGTCCTATATCGCTGCAGAAGTACCGCTACAGTGTTTCCAAAGTGAACGCGTATGGAGGGTCAAACACCCTTTACAAAAAAAGGTGAAACAACGATGTAAGTGAGGTAAAACAGTGATTCGGATATTGGAGGAGAAAATGACATGGGAGTTTTTCGACATACCCTAACTGTATTGACCTGGAATGCACAGAGTTCACGCAGAGCTAGACAAGACGAGCATTTGAGGTTAAAAAGTATATAAATTGTAATTTTTTTGCTAGATAAGACCCTTCTTCCTCGGCTGGGATCGTTTAGAGCCCTTTGAAGCTGCATTTAAACTGCATTTTGGAAGTTCAAACTCGCCGGCACCATTGAAGTCCACTATATTAAGAACATTCCTGAATTCTTTTTACCTCAAAAAACATAACATGAACATCTTGGATAACAAGGGGGTGAGTAAATGAAATGTGTTTGTTCTGGAAGTGAACTTATCCTTTAGGTTCAATTTAGTTCAATGTTGATTCAGTTCAGTTGAATACATTAGATGTGTCAGTGTTGCAAAGTTCAATTTTGAAAAATTCAGCCCATTGTAAAACATGTTTTTTTGAAAGTAGGCTACATTTTACAAGACAATAATCTTTCTACTTCAAAATTTAATGTTTAAGTCAATGTGTTGCCTGCAGTTTCTTTGTAATTGTTTTTAAAATTTATTAGCAGTTTCTGAGTGAAAATTGTTTTTACACCAGTGCACAGAACAGCCCTGTAGAAGACAACAGTGTGATTATTCAGCTCAATTTAGATATAATTCAGTTCAATAATAGTGTCGACAATGCAAAGGTCGTTTGTTATGAAACAACTTCAAAGTCAGCTTTACAAAAGACAATAGTGTCATTATTCAGTTCAAGTTTTATTCTCATCAGATAGTATCAGTGCCATCAGTTTGATAATATTACAAAATAATGATTGTTTTAAACCCTAACTGAGTAAGTCTAAGATGACACTTGTGCAAAACACCCTCTATAATGCAAAAGGAGTGTATAAATTCATGCGACAAATACACTATTTATAACTCTAGGTGAAATTCACCTGTCAGAAAGAGGCTGTCTCTGCTAATGGGTAGACAAACACTCACGCTACATTCTCTCTTATTCTTCGCATCATTAACCCTGAATATTAATATGGTCATCCTGGCTTCTCGTTCTTTTTTGATTTGTTTGTTTTCTCTAGCTTATCCAGAACGACGGGTAGTTATTATGAAGATAAGGGACTGAGGTATCTGTCTCTCTTAGTTCCTTTTTTCTATTTCTGTAATCTAAAGTAAGCAGTTTCCTCTGTGAAATACTGTACGTCCTGCTCCGACCGCTCTCTCTTATCTCTTTGTGCTGTGGACACAGATCATCACCATTTAGACGAGCCCCTACTGCTTCCATTGGACATAATAATTGAAAAGTACATCTGAATGTTTGTCAGTGGAATACGGGAGATTTAGACCCCCCCCCCCCCCCCCCAACCATC
>JAHKKF010536172.1:7958-19961 GCA_019740295.1 Labeo calbasu
TATTTTGTTTTTCATATCAGGGTGTAATTTCACCCCCATGGTATAGTTTAGATGTTTGGAAATGGGACATCAAAAAACATGACTTTTCACCTTAAATCAGACACTCATGAGTGACAGACAAAACTGCAGTTGTAGTTTTTATAATATTGATTAACCATGCCAAAAGACCCTTCTTCCTTGGCTGGGATTGTTTAGAGTCCTTTAAAGCTGCATTTAAACTACATTTTGGAAGTTCAAATTTGCGTCCACTATATGGAGAAAAATCCTGAAATGGTTTCCTCAAAAAACAATTTCTTTACGACTGAAGAAAGAAATAAACGTCTTGGATGACAAGGAGTTAATCTGTAAATTTTTGTTCTGAAAGTGAACTTCTCCTTTAAATCTGTTCTGTGTAGCCTTTAAAGTTGAAAGATGAATATTCCGTTTTTGTAACTATATATGGTTTTTATGTAACACCATGGTAACAACTTAAATAAACAGTGAGTTTGATTACATGACTGCTCACTGACTGACTGATGGAACAGATGTGTGTTAATGTCTGTAGACAAACTACAGCAGACAGACTGAGTCTGAATATGCAGACTAGTGAGGGGGTGTATGTGTGTGTGTTGGGGGTGGACGGGTGTCTAGTTAGCACTTTCAGACTGTCTGGTGTGTGTGTGTGTGTGTGTGTGAGAGAGAGAGAGAGAGAGACTGAGGGGGTTATAAGTGTGTCTGAGAGCAGATCTGTATTAGAAACACTTAAATGGCAATGGCAGGTGCATCTGTGTGTGTGGATGTTTGTCCAGGACTGACTGTCAAGCTGTGTCTAAGATCTCAAAAATAAGACAAAACTCATGAAACTTAAGATCGAGTTTGACTGAAGTATCAACTTTGTCTCAGATGTTCCTCAGAAGACAAAAATAGACAAGTACACTGCAAAAAATGCTTTTCTTACTTTGATTTTTTTTGTCTTGTTTCCAGCCAAACTATCTAAAAATTCTTGAATCAAGAAGAATTGAAGTAAAATTGTCTTGTTTTCAGAAAAAAGAAAATTAATAAGCGAGTTTTTGCTTAGAACAAGCAAAATAATCTGCCAATGAGGTAAGGAAAATGCCCCCCAAAAATGTAAAACTTAAAAATCTTATTTCAAGCAGAAAACAAGATTATTTAGCTTACACCACTGGTAGATTATTTAGCTTGTTTCAAGCAAAAACTCACTTAATTTTGACTTCTTTTACTGAAAACAAGACAATAATTTTTTTTACTTGTCTAGAAAATCCTTCTTTATTTAAGAATTTTTAGATATTTTGCAGTGTAAATCCAATAGAGCTGTGAAATAAGTGTATAAAAGTTTTTTTTTTGGCAAATTTCACCACAGTTTGAGACATTTGAGATCTAAAACTCAAGAAAAGACATTTGAGGAATTTACTGCATTTACTGTTTTAAGTCATATTTACACTACTATTCAAATGTTTGTGGTTTGTAAGATTTATTTTAAAATGTTTTTGTTAAAGAAGTCTCTTCTGCTCATCTAGGCTGCATTTATTTAATCAAAAATACAGTAAAAAATCTGAAATGTTATTATGATTTAAAATAGCTGTTTTCTATGTGAATATCTGTTAAAATGTCATTTATTTCCATGATCAAAGCTGAATTTTCAGCATCATTACTCCAGTCTTCAGTGTCACATGATTCTTCAGAAATCATTCTAATATGCTGATTTGCTGCTCAASAAACATTTCTGATTATTGGACAGCTGTGCTTTTTTTATTTTTATTTTTCAGGATTCACAGATGAATAGAAAGTTCAAAAGCATTTATTTGAAACAGAAATCTTTTGTAAGATTATAAATGTCTTTACAGTCACTTTTGATCAATTTAATGCGTCCTTGATGAATAAATGTATCCATTTCTTTCAGTTCTTCAGTGTTCATCAGAAATTATTCTAATATGCTGATCTGCAACTCTAGAAACACTTCTGGTTATTAGCAATGTTGAAAACTGATACATTTTATTTTTCAGGATTCTTTGCTTTGAAAATTCAAACAGACAGCATTTCTTTTGAAATGGAATCTTTTGCAACATTTTAAATCTCTTTGTCACTTTTGTATCCTTGTATGCATCCTTGTTACCGTAGCAACGCATAAACACATGTCGTGCATATTGTACTTGTGTGATTTGTTTTAAGTCTGTCTAAAAAAAAGTTTCTACCCATGTTTACAGTTCCTAACCCTATTTTACGTTCACAACCCGCTGTATGATTCTATTAAACGTTAACCCTGTGATCTCTGGGCGGTCTGGTTTGTGACGACATTATCACAGGCTCCAACAGAAACTAAAAGCACTTTTCTAGGCCTCTTTTCTTCTTTTTCTTCCCCGTATCTGACTGCCAAAGCCCTGCGCTGCCGACGGAAGTTTAACTCCGAGAAAGAGGTGGAGTAACGAGAGAATGACAGATTAAAAAGGAAAACATCTAGTGGGATTTCGCATGCGGGACCGTCAGGGGCCCGTTCTCATTCTCCAGCGCTGGGATATTGTGTCTGGCCAACAAAGACGTCGCCCCTCATTAAAAATACATGTCATCGGATCACACCTCCACTGAATCAAGAGATTGTGAGCTGCATTAAGAGGCCGTGACTGCGCGCTGAATGGGAGCCGCGGCGCGACTACGGCAATAGAGCGCAGCCCGACCCGCCCCAGCCTATGGGAACCGCATCCCCGCGGCGAGCCTGGGTCAGAGGTCACCGCCTGTCTGTTAAAGCCTTGAATCCTTTATTCTGCATCCACTGCACAAACCAACTCTCAGCAGAGAGAGAGAGAGACTACAGAGAACTCCTGAATTATCATATTCCTGAATTTACAGTTTAAGAAATTACAAATCAACATTTGTTTATCAGGGTCTGAAAAATCTATCAAGACATTTTTAACTAAAATATGAGTCTATAATAACGCTTCCTCCGGTGGAAAAGTCCATCTCCTGTTGTTCTCTGACATCAAAATCCACCCTGTTTTGGCTTGTAAACGGTGCTTGATCTGTGCAGATTTCTCTCCTGATTCAAACCAGACCACTTTTTCACTGGAGGAAGCGTTATTATGGATTATGGATTTGGATTTTAGTTAAAAATGTCTTGATGATGTTTCAGCTTTTGTCTTCTCAAGATGTGAACTGATGGACTGGAGTGGTGTGGATTACTTGTGGTGTTTTTATCAGCTGTTTGGACTCTCACTCTGACGGCACCCATTCACTTTCATTGGTGAGTGAGTGATGCAATGCGGTTCTGCTCTGACTGCTGGATTACTGTATTTTTAATCAAATAAATGCAGGAAATCGGCATATTAGAATGATTTCTGAAGGATCGTGTGACACTGAAGACTGGAGTAATGAAGCTGAAAATTCAGATTTGATCACAGAAAAAAAATGACATTTTAACAGATATTCACATAGAAAACAGCCATTTTTAATTAAAATAATATTTCACATTTTTTACTGTATTTTTGATTAAATAAATGCAGCACTGGTAAGCATAAGAGACTTGTTTCAAAAACTTTTAAAAAATCATACAACCCCAAACTGGACTGGTATGGATTACTTGTGGTGTTTTTATCAGCTGTTTGGACTCTCTTTCTGACGGCACCCATTCACTTGCATTGGTGAGTAAGTGATGCACTGCAGTTCTGCTCTGACCGCCGGATTACTGTATTTTTAGTCAAATAAATGCAGGAAAGCACTGAAGACTGGAGTAACGATGCTGAAAATACAGCTTTGATCACAGAAATAAATTATATTCACATAGACAACAGCTATTTAAATTAGAATAATATTTCACATTCTTTACTGTATTTTTGATTAAATAAATGCAGCACTGGTGAGCAGAAGAGACTTCTTTCAATAACTTAAAAAAAATCATACAACCCCAAACTGGACTGGTATGGATAACTTGTGGTGTTTTTTAACAGCTGTTTGGACTCTTATTGTGACGGCACCCATTCACTTGCATTGGTGAGTAAACGATGCAATGCGGTTCTGCTCTGACCGTCGGATTACTGTATTTTTAATCAAATAAATGCAGGAAATTAGCATATTAGAATGATTTCTGAAGGATCATGTGACACTGAAGACTGGAGTAATGATGCTGAAAATGCAGCTTTGATCACAGAAATAAATTACATTTTAACAGATATTCATATAGACAACAGCGGTTTTAAATTAAATAATATTTCACATTTTTTACTGTATTTTTGATTAAATAAATGCAGCACTGTTAAGCAGAAGAGACTTTCAAAAACGTAAAAAAATCATACAACCCCAAACTGGACTGAATTACTTGTGGTGTTTTTATTCTGACGGCACCCATTCACATCCATTGGTGAGCAAGTGATGCAATGCTACATTTCTCCAAATCTGATGAAGAAACAAACTTATCTACATCTTCGATAGCCTGAGGATGAGCACAATTTTAGCACGTTTTAATTTTTGCCTGAACTATTTCTTTTAAACACTGCTTCTCAGTGCCGGTCTGTATGACTATTTCGGTATCAGACTCTTCAGTGCATGTGTGATTCGGGTCAAACTATTTCTGCTGACCAGTCAGCAGCTCTGGGAGCGTCCGGTTCTGCTCTGACCGCCGGAGCCTCCGGAGACGTGCAGAATGAGGCCGAGCGCTGAGCTCGCGGCAGCTGTCTCTCGTCTGCGGCGTTAATAGGAGCGCGCTGTGAACTGCACTACAGTTTTAATAGACCATTTTCAAGTAGCTTTTCATTATCTTTTTTTAAACCATGAAATGAGACCCAGAGGGCAAATACTGATGGTACGGCACACACACATACACACTCCTAAATCAGTCACTTCCTCTAATGTCGTCGCTTGTACTGTTTCAGTCTGTTAAAAAACACTGAATATATGAAAAACCTTGAATGTAGTGGCTGAATATAGGCTTTTTTGAAAGAAATGGATACATTTATTCATCAAGGATGCACTGAAGTGATTAAAAGTGTCAGTAAAGACATTTATAATGTTACAAAAAATTTCTTTCTCAAATAAATGCTTTTGAGCTTTCTATACATTTGTGAAAAATAAAATGTGTGACAGTTTTCACAAAAAATATTGGACAGCACAGCTGTTATCAATATTGTTGATAATTAGAAATGTTTCTTGAGCAGGAAAGCAGGATATTATAGAATGATTTCTAAATGATCATGTGACACTGAAGACTGGAGTAATGCTGCTAAAAAAAAATCAGAATTGACCACAGAAATAAATTACATTTTAACAAAGATTTACATAGACACCAGCTGTTTTAAACTATAAAAATATTTAAGATTTGTTTCCTGTATTTTAAATCAAATAATTGCAGGAAATCAGCAAATTAGACTGATTTCTGAAGGATCATGTGACACTGAAGACTGGAGTAATGATGCTGAAAATTCAGCTTTGATCATGGAAATAAATTACATTTTAACATAAATTCACATGGACAACCACTATTTTAAATGATAATATTATTTCACATTTTTACTATGTTTTTAATTAAATAAATGCAGCACTGGTGAGCAGAAGAGACTTCTTTAAAAAAACTTTACAAAATCAGTATGCAGTATGCACTGTAAGTATGCACTAGTATTCATTTCTAAAGACAAGTATCCTGCATGTCCTCCCACTGCTGAAATCAGGACCCCTGGGTTTGTTCTCATAGCTGTCCGATCCATATGCCTGACGGTAAAAGCAGGTGGCCCAAAAACGTTGGTCATCTGCTTCCAAATATAATATAGTGATGAGAAAGCAGAAACTGACCCTCATTCAGGCCAACAGCTCAGCGAAATCTATTTGTACGACTTATTCTGCACACCTTTAAAGTTTAGCAAGACTTCATGAAATCCAACCACAGCAGTTCATGGTTATCATATATCGCCTTATATATCGTTTATTATAAATGTTAAAAGCATGTTAAGATCTAAGTCAGACGATAGTGTAATAAGCATAAATATGCACACAAATATGGAGTTAAAAAGTCTATTTTTAAATGTAACTTTTTATGTATTTTCATATGTTTTTTAATAGAATTTTTAGTGTATATATATATATTCATGAACATGTTTTATGTATAAATATAAATAAATATTAAATATATATGCATGCATAAACATACATACTATGTATACATATATTTTTTAAAATATAAAAAATGTAAAATTTATTGCATTTAATCATATATATATATATTGTTTAAAGACGTTAAGATATCCACATAAAAACAAAAGAAATTTACAAAAGTGTTTTTATGTCCATAGAATGCACATTAAACGTAAGTGTCAAACAACATGTTTATTCTGTCTTGTACTTATTAATATATAAAAAAATAAGGGAACATATTCAATTTTATTGTGTTTTACATTAGTAAAAAATTCTTACTGACAAATGGATAAAACCTAGGATAGTGGCAAATTTTAAAAATGTTGAATTTTTGTTGTAAATATGCCTGACAAGATTGTTACGCTGAATGACATGAATGTCTTCTGTAAATTAGGGTAAAATATATGATGTTTATATTTTGCTTAGAAAAACAAAAACAAAAATGCAATTAAATTAAACAGAAAAATGAGTTTTTTTTTTTTTTAAAACAACAACAATTTAAAGCAGTATTATACTCATTGTTTTTATGCTTATACCCTTTTTTCGTCTTTGACCCATATATATATATGTTATTATTATTATTATTATTATTATTATTATATATAATATTATTATTATTTTATTATATAGCATTTTATATCTAATTATTATTTTTATAAGATATTAAATTAAATTTAGAATCAACATTTCTGTTTTTGTATGCAACCTAGGGTGGATTTTTTTCCCCCCTGCGTTTACCACAATGCATTCTGGGATTCTCCATACAGGATACATGCATGAAAGTATCTTAGAAAGCAGTGTAATCCTGCTCTCCATGATTTAGAACAGTGTTTTTTCTTGCAAATTAATCCTTAAAAGGCTGCCTACATAGGCAGCTCCCTATGTTTTGGCACGGAGCCGCAGAGAGACAGACAGATGGACGTTATGATGGACAGGAGGGGGAAAGTCGGGCCCTGCAGGCCGTCAGGAGCCCCAGCTGAGGGACATTCTGTTGACACGGCGAAAAGGTTTTAAGCAGCGGGCGGGAGGACGTCTGAGCCGACGGAGAGAAAAGAGGAGGTGAAGTTTGACGAGGAGGAGGAGACGAGCACAAAAGCGGCATTACTGAGTTCAGAGACCATTAAAACCCTCCGTTAAACTACAGCATTTAACATCGCCGTTTTATTGCTGCTGTTGTTTTATCCGAATAGATGCTGTTTGCAAATCGTAACATTAGATTGCTTTAGTCACGCCAATAAAGCCGAACTGGATAGAATTGAGTTTATAGAGAGAGACGAGCTGAAAGTAATGCTTAAAGAATTAATGACAGCATCCAGCGCATTTATAGTTAATGACACGCTCTCGTTTAATTGCACATTCCCTCCGGCTCTCTCTTACACTTTAATGTGTCCTTACATACTTTATCCTGAGAAAAAGATCTTAAGGATCTTAGAAACTGCTCAGATTTGACACGATATCAAACGTCTGCTCTCAAAAGCTGCTTTCTACATTGATTTTATAGCTGTATACACTTGCTGTATTGACTCCTCTGTGTCTGTTTTTATTTCAGAAGAAACATCGCTGATAAAACAAACTCTCTTTATCTTTAAATGAGCAACTTTTGAGCAATAAAACTTTACCCAGAAACAACACCATGAAAAAAGACCACCAAGAATCTTCTCGTTCATGATTTCAGGTGTTTAAGATAAACTATGGAGGTCAGATAAAGCTGACGAGAAAGAATAATGGCTAAACAGCAGCTGTGATCAACATTTATTGCTGTGATAATGTTTAAATCTCATTTAGAGAGTTTTTTTTCACTGAGCTCGGGATGTTTTGAGTGAAATTATCATGTTTGAATGAACTGAATAAAAAAAAAAAAACACTAGTATAATTAAAACAGGACAAAATGTCAACTTGATTGAGTCACATTTCACTCCTAAAATCAAAAGGAAAAAAAATAATTTGCATAAAGACACCAAAGCCTATTTTAGGACCATTAGGACTTTATTTTCATTACAATTAAGCACATTTGCATTACTGTAATGCACCTGGACATTATAATTTTGAGTTATTCTCATTGATTCTCATTAGAAGCCCATTACTGCAGTAGTCATTTTTAATCATTTACAGTAATATTTATAGTAAAAATTACTTTTTTAAATTTAAATTTAGAGTAAAAACAGTAAAAAAAAAAAAACATGATGTAAATATTGTACAGTTTAAATAATGTAATTATTTTTACAATTTTTGATATTAATAACAGTAATACTGTAGTGTTATTACAGTAGAGTGAAATTAGTGTGAAAAATTGTCATGTAAATATTGTACCGTTAAAATAACTACATATATTTGAACTATATTATTATAATTATTATTAATAAAAATAATAATATGATAGTAGGATGAAACTAAGAATAGCATTATTATGTAAACATTAATGTAAATTAAAATGTAAATATTGTACAGGAAATATAATGTTATTTTTACTATTATTAGTATTTATTTATTTATTTTTTATTAAAAAAAATGGTAGGTTCATTACAAAAAAACTAGCAAGAAAAGTAATAATTTAAAATATTAATGTAAATATTGTATAGCTTAAATTATATCGTTAATTTTACTATTATTATTACAGTAGAGTGAAACTAGATTGAAAATTTATTATTAATATGCAAATATGAATGTAAATTATGTAAATATTGTACAGTTAAAATAATGCCATTATTGTTACTATATTATTATTATTATTATTATTATTATTAAAAAGAATGTGGTAGTCTCATTACAATAGAATGAAACTAGTATGAAAAAAAATTATGTAAATTTATAATGTAAATATTGTAGAGTATTTATCCTTTTTACTATTATTATTACAGTAGAGTGAAACTAGTCTGAAAAAATATTATGAAAATATGAATGTAAATTAATCATGCAAATATTGTACATTTAAAATTGTCATTATTTGTGCAACATCATTATTATTATTAATAATTATAAAACAAGAATATGGTCTTATTACAGTAGAATGAAACTACTATTACAGTAGTGAAACGAATGAAAAATATTATTATTATTAATATGCAAATATGAATGTAAATTAATTATGTAAATATTGTACAGTTTAAATTATATCATTATTTTTACTATTTATTATTATTATTATTATTATTATTATTAAAAATTAAATGGCAGTCTCATTACAATAGAAGGAGTATGAAAAATATTATTTAAATAATAATGTAAATATTGTACAGTTTAAATAATATTGTCATTATTTTTACTACTGTTATTGCAGTAGAGTGAAACTAGTATATAAAAATATATAAAAAATATGTAAATATTAATGTAAATTAATAATGTAATTACAGTTTAAATATATATATATATATTTTTTAAATTTATTCTATTATTATCCATAATCCCGTTAGAGTAGAATGAAAAATATTATAATTAGGTAAATCTTAAAATATGAAACTATTATGTAAAACTACATTAATATTTTTTTATATATTTTTTATTAATCTTTAATGAGAATTTGAGAGGAAACTGTGCTTATCTGTCATAAAAACAACATCACACTACCAAAAAAACCAAACAAAAAAAATTATAATTTTATTTTTGCCAAATTTAATTTATTTTTATTTGATTTGATATGACCTGTACCTGTTCAAAACATAATTTCACGGGAAATGACATGAAAGCTCCGAGCGATTAAAGATGCCAGAACGTAACGAGTCTTCCCAGAATTCTCCGAGTGTTACCACGGCAACGCCACACTGATAAACGTCACATGAGTGACGCTTCCTTATAAGAGCACGTTACTTCAGACACAAAAGAGAGAGAGAAAGAGAGAGACTCTAAATGAACACCAGACGTGTTTGCACTGTCGTCCAAACCGCACTTCAAACCAGAATCACATAAAAGAAGCGTGAACTTGAGCAAACACACACCCTCGCTGCTTAATAATCAGCCCGGCTCATTTGCACGCGGCCCCAGACGAGCCGAGCCGAGGGCCTTGACCTTGACCTCTAGGGTCCTTCTTCACCTGCTGCGCTGGCATTCAGACGACCGCCGGCCGTACGCTCTCCTCACGTTCCCACGGTTCCTGACGAGCCCCACAAAGAGCGTTCGGCTTAATATTTACGTTCAGATCCGTCTAGACGCGCATTGTCTGCCGGCGAACGTCCGTCAAAGATTAATAATCACGACATAAGCGAACTCGCTGAACTTCTCTGGCGGATACTGGAGTGTAATGTTGGCAATTAAGCGCGGCGTGAGATCTGAGCCTGAAATAGTCGTTTAATTTCAGGAAGGCTGTGAGGGGATTGTGTGTCCTGCTGCTCAGCTTTAGTCAGGATGAGCTCCGTTCATCTGCATCAGGAGACGCTTACATTATAGTCTGCTAGAATTTAGTCAAAAAACTCACTGAATGCGTATCAGCATTACATTTTCTTTCTTTCTAAGTCATGCATCACTGTTCATTTTACTATTTAAGCACTGGTGCATTGATTATATGTGCTGTTCAGGTGACATGGTGTTTCTTTACTAACCGATCAGACTTTGTGAGTTATGCTAAAATTGATAGCATGAGCTGTATGCATTATGTAATGCTTAACAGATTTATATATAGCAGATATTCATTAGGGGTGTAAACCAATATGTTTCATACAATCTGACATCGATTCTTTCAGATATCATCAATGCTTGCAGATATCTCAAAATATGACAACATTATTATGATTTGATTAAATTCAGGGGCCTCAGATCAACATATTGATATCAGTAGATCAGTATTTTAATGCCTATTTTACACAACTGATCACATTTTAAATAACTTAACTCAAAATGTAACTTGATATTTTGGTTAAATTATTACAAAAATATAACATGAACATTAAATCAAATTGTTTGAAGATTACGAATCCTGTATGCCAATAAGTACATCCCCAAAAATGTTTAAATAATATAGAAAAATAAATAATGAAAAAAGTAATATTAAAAAAAAAAAAAAAAAAAAAAAAAAAAATTATATATATATATATATATATATATATATATATATATTTAAATATATAATTTCTTTTTTTTTTAAATATACACTACTGTTCAAAAGTTTGGGTTTTTAATGTTTTAAGAAATCTTAAAAATATATAAAAACTCAATTTTCTTAATGTTATCATGTTTTTATTGTGTTTTATTGTTAGTTAGCTGCATTTTATTTTGTTTTTGCTTATTTTTACTTAATCAAAATAACCCAACTGCAGTTTAATTGAGCTTAATTGGAATACACATTGAAAAAACATGATTTTTGAAAATTGTTAAAAACTATTTATATACGATATGATGTGATGTGTGATGTATTTTATGTATAAATTTCTGATATTCATATTTTTCTAATATACACTACCGTTTTTAATGTTTTAAGAAGTCTCTTTTCTTCACCAAGGCTGAATTTATTTGACTAAAAATACAGTAAAAAAATTAAAAATGGCTGTTTTCTACATGTATATCTGTAAAACTGTGATTTATTTCTGTGATCAAAGCTGAGTTTTCAGCATCATTACTCCAGTCTTCAGTGTCACATGATCTTTCAGAAATCATTCTAATATGCTGATTTGCTGCTCAAAAAAAAAAAGAAAAAAAAAACTTTTTGATTATTATCAATGCTGAAAATAGTTGTGCTGCCCAATATTTATTTTTGTGGAAAATGTGACATTTTATTTTTCAGGATTCACAGATGAATAGAACGTTAAACAATACTAAATAATATATAAAAAATAATATAGAAAATAATATTTTATAATATTTTATAATAATATATTATGTAATATATTTAAGTAGATTTAATATACCTGTATAATATTTAAATTATATAGAAAAATAAATAATAATAGTGTATATATATATAAT
>JAHKKF010536173.1:0-23143 GCA_019740295.1 Labeo calbasu
TTTTTTTTTTGTAAAATGTTTACCCCAAAATCAAACCTTACTTTACACATGTACAGTCTTTACAATGTTTCAAAGCAAAGAGAGAAAAAAATATAATGGAACAAAATAAACATATAAAGATATACATAATTTTTCATTTAACAAAGTTAGAACATCTCATTTATCAGAGATTCTCGGACAAGCGGAATATTAAGTACATGCCTTGTGGCATTTAAAGAAAGCTGCTTAATAGGACAGACGTTCCTGCGTCCTCCTTATCACTTCCTGTTACCCACCAGCCTTTGCAAAAAGCTTGGAAATTCTGAGTGCCGTTCAAATATTTAACCAAAGTAGTATTGCACCTTTGCCATGAACAAGTGACCTGCTCTTGTAACATATCAGACGTGCTGACCTGAATACCCTTGTTCCCTCCGCAACAAAACACCTTTGACCTTCATTTGGGAACACTAATTAAGTTTCTCCCCTGATTTAAAAGGAGATTGTAACCAACAGCAACTCTGAATCTGTGTGTATAACGACTAGAGCTGTGTGACATACAGACAGGTCCTTAGATAATATGCATGCTTAACATATGCTAAGTACATTCACAACTCTATCCAGTGCCTTCTTGTGTCAAAACAGTCAAACGTAAAGGCAGAGTACAAAAAGGCACACACACAAACACGCAGACCTTTTATATAAACCTTGCTCTGATTACATGAGGAGATTTTTAAATAAACAAATCCTAACATCACACATATCAATCATACTGGAAATATGTAGTCAAACTATTAATGGGGAACAAGTCATCAGCACAGGTTATGTGTTACTTACTTAATTGCCTAATTTGTGAAAACCACTGAAAATAAAAGTCCAATTTTAAGCATAATTCACATTTGGTGTTTTGATCAAATAATGAGTCAAGAAAGAGAGAGCTGATACTTATTCAGTCATCACACCGAAAATGAAAGGTCAAGGTGAGCGCATTGTATTGTGGGAAAGAAAAGTGTGCTCGCTTTTCTTTCACGCCCTCTGCAAAAAGCAAATTACGCGGCCAAATGTGGCATTGGGGAGATTCTAGAAGTTCATTTGTAAATCTGAAAGGATGGGGGTGAACGGTCAGGAAACGGAGAGGGTCAGTGAACAACGTCACTTCCCCTGCGGGGCCGAAGCTGTTGTTAATGGGGTCGCAAGAGGTGAAGGTCTGACTGTAGCTCAAGCCATATGCACGTTAGTACGACACTTTTGGGTCAAATAGATCCCAGCAAATAAGACGTTTTCATCATGATCTATTGGTTTTGTAATGAAACAGTAACACTGACAATAAATAAACACTAACGATAAAACAACAACAATAAAAAAAATAATACTTGTACAATACAGTGAAGATTGCATAATCAAAACTGACTATTTTTGGCACAAAAGAAGAATGCTATGATTGTGTGAGCCTTTCAAACAGTGGATGCTCCTTCATGCATGAATGCGATTGTCCCTCACAGTGAAAAATGAGTGCATGGAGTACAGTCTGACTGTACGCCAACTTCTCGATGAACTCCAGCTGTGCCTAGTGCTCTAACAATCCCTTGCTTTTAGTGCCCTGACCCTGGGATACTAAGATAAAGAATCAGGTGTATTTCACCATTAATCGAAATACCCCTTTTGATGGGTGCTAAATTTAAAAATGCGCTAAAAAACTTGGTTGAAAAGCAAAGAAATATGTAAATACAGTGCAGGATGCATTTGAAAACCAAAAATGCATCAGATACAGTAATAACACATGTCGGAATTCTTTTTCAGGTACTTCTGGTTTTACATACCAGTATTTTAGGTGAATCTCACAAATTAGGCCAAGAACAAAACAAATCATGGTGTCCAGGCAGACCTTCTGATTTTCATTACTGTATTATGGTAATGAGAATGACATTGTGCTTAATGTCACTATTCGTTCATTTAAATGGTTTTAAAATCAGGCTTTGTGATTTCTACATGATTTCGAAGCGAAATATGACCTGGACATTTCTTTATGAGACTCTGATTCAATTTTGCCACTGATGTCAGATTGGTAGAACCATTTTAAGGTGTCAATACTTTTTTCCCTTTGTTTGAACATTAAGCGTTTAAAAAAAAATGGAGTAAGACATTAGAGGAACAAATGCCCAAAGTGCAGCTGATTAAAGGACGGCGCCCTGTGTAGCCCCTTTCTCTGAATGAGAAAACAGGACAGGGACGACTCCTCTCTCACTGTATCAGCAGGCCGTGTGCAGTGCAATGCATACATCATCAGTCCACCCTCTCACAGAAATCAACAACTACTATATCACTCACTTATACAAAAATAAATCAATCAGAACATGGTAAGATAAGCCTCTGTACATTACACTTATATAAAATAGCTTCAAATATTTACATATAGACAACAAAGAAAAAAAACACACACACACAAACAAAAACAAAACACCAGCAACCTGTCCTGTACAATATACACCTGAATAAAAAGACATGTTAAGAGGTACTGAAGTGTATGGCTTAATAGGAAATAATTCCCTATATATACATAAATGAACTTAATATATATTTAGATCTATATGTACTTAAATATCCCTGGAATCATAAGAGTGACGTGCGGAGCGCGCCCCACACAGCCATTGCCTACAACATGGCTCAAGTCTTCATAATCATCCGCCATGTTCTCCAAACCAAGAGTTTTGCTTTGGTGATCTAAGATCAGATATAAAATTAGATCCATAATATGTTTGTTAGAAAACCTCAGAAGAGAATTAGGACCATGGACAAACTGCATCTACTGTACTCTAAGGTATCGCTAGGAGGAGCATGCACATATCTCCTCAGAGTAGACAGAGTTTATGGGTAAGAGGGTGGTAGCCTACTTCCTGGTCCTCTGTCAGAAAGTCCAGCCTCTTATTTGCAGTGCAACATCTCTGACTTTGGACCAAAGACAACTCAGTAGTATACGCAGACATGCAAGTCCAGTGCTAACAGAGTATAGACATCCCGTCTGCAGTGAGCAGCTGGCCGCTGGTGGGGTCGTAAGTGCCGGCCAGGTAGTACAGGTCGTGATAGCTCCCATCAGCCTTCTTGTTGCGGGTCAGTCGCTCGTATTCCTCACGTGTGACCACTTGACACTTATGAGAGATTGTCTGGACATCGTTTTCATCCTCATGGCATGACTGGTACAGAGCATGCTAAAAAGAATGCAAAATTAATTTCCTACAACATCTCTTGCCACCTGCCGGCACTGACATGAGAACAAACACTGAGTAGCGCTCCTAACTCGAATGAATTATCACCTGGGTGCAAATTTATGATTTCTACTATGCTAATGAATATTAATTATGTTTTGTGACTGAATGCTCCACAAAGGTTATGAAACAGTGACAGCATGATTTAATATCCAGAGAATTAACCAAAACCCACTTGAGCCAATTCTACCAATACCGTATAATTTGCTCAGCTGTGGTACTTTTAGTTACTCAGCTTATTTTAACATAAATCAAATATGTGTAGCACAGTCATCTAAAAGTCCATCATGACTGACAGACCTCCATATATCTGGATACTTACTTTGCCATCGCGATGTCTCTTGCCTAGCTTGGTCTCTTCAGGGTGGTAAAACCACTGGACTTTTACGACCATGCTGCTCTGCCATGACTCCCAGAAACTCTCAATGCGGCCGATTAATGGCAAATGAGGCTGCCCAGTCGAAAGGAACACAGCACAGTCTCCTACCCGCACCATGTCCTTGCCACGTACTATGGCCTTGTAGAAAAGCTTCCGAGCCTTTCCCTTAAGTCCACGCCGCTGTGGATAAAGAGAGCTTTAGAATTTTTGCAGATATTTGTATACAACAATTATTTAATTTGCTTAAAAATAAAGTTAAGGCCCATCTGCTACTGTTTGCACTATAGTTAACCACCCTCTAAACAGCTTATTAAATGTAGGCACTGGTAAGAACTCTCACCAGACTAGGGATGGCTGAGACTAGGGATGCACTATTTTGACATGGGTAGCTATAATGATTAGTACCAATCCACAAGCCTTGATACCTTGGTACTCAGAATCTTAAAACTGGTATTACCTCTTCCTAAGTTGAGTCAGAATTTTACATAGCAGGACAGCTCAGAACAAAGCTTCGAAAGCCCCAATGACTTGAAGTGTTTAAAATCTTTAGGACAACATGTGGCTGATGCTTCACATTAAACTGGGTTCAATTAGATCACCAATTACTAAATTAATGAACAAAGCAGTTATCTTTCAACAATGACTTACTTGTGTGGGGTTTCCTGACCACCTCCACAGCTGTCTAGATGGCAGGATGGGTGACACTCTGGATTTGGTCTGGTCTGCTAGAAGGCGTTGCCTCTTAACCAGATCTTTAGAGGTTTTGGAGAGTGAACTGGGACACTCCTTCCTCTTCTGTGGCTTGCTGTTAGTACTGTGGTTGCTATGCCCACCTTTGGCACTGGACACTGCCACAGCTTTGGCCACAAAGGAGTGCCGTGGGGGTCCCACAGGGGGTTCAGGGGTCTGGAGCAAAGAATGGTGAGGGGTCAAGCAGCTTTGGAGCAGCAGCGTGGAGCTTTCCTCATCCTCCGAGCTGTAAGATGAGTCATTTTCAGAGGAGCACAGACTGGAACTCGAGAGAGAGCCTGAGCTGGAAGAACTTGAAGAACCAGAGGAAGACGAGGAGACTGAGATGCGTGAGAGAAAACGGCCAGCTGTTCTCAAACCTCCAGAGGCAGAAGCAAGTGCGGCACGGGCCGTCCTCCTTTCCACTTCTTCCTCTTCCTCATCCATGTCTGAGTAGGAGCTGTGGCAGTCCCTGTGGCAGCCAAGGTTCAAGTCTCCATACTCACTCATGCGCAATGATGGTGATGGCTTCCTCTGGACTGTTGTCCCTTTCAGCAGGAGCTCTGCTCGTGAGCCATCTCCTTTCCTGTTGTCCTTGACCAGCAGAACTGGGTGTGAGTAAGCCTCTGCCCTGGGCAAACCACCCACCCCATTGGAGCCAAATCCTGAAGCTCCCAGCAACAGGAGAGCCTTGCTGTTTTTAGTCTTTGGAGATGTTACTCCTTCATGGTCCAATTTGACTAGAAATTCAGCTTTCTTGCCCCGAGGTGGTGCTGGCTCCTCAGTCCTCTTCTTTTGACCATAAGAACTATTCTTGCCCTCCAGTGAAATCCCAGATGTTTGGCTGCCAAAGGATGAATAACCATTAGCTATGCTGCTGAAGGAGTCAACCTCAAAGGAGCTACTGCTAAAGAGGCCTTTGGTTGGTGTCGTCATGGAGACGGAAGGTCGAGAGGATGTTTCTGCCACCCTGCCTTTCAAGGCCTTCTTCGAGGCTGAGCCATTGAGCTGGAAAAAGTTAATAGGCATTCTCTTCCTGGGTGCTGCCACTGATGGCCATGTCACAGCAGGTGCTGAGCTCTTGGCTACACTGTCTGACAGAGCCTTCTTTAGCCCTGAACCTTTAGGCCTCCCTGTAAAGAAATGTTAAATATTTACAATGAACTTTAGGATGATCAATATTCACAGAGTCTTGGACAGCTTTTTGGACATTTTCTGCATCTTCATTTTCTGCATTTTTTGTCTAGATAGGCAGGCTACTAGGTTTTGAGACCAAGACATAGAGTAAAATATGTTCTCTGGTGGTTTATTGTAGAAAATCTTACCTGGTCTTCTGACAGGCTTCTCCTGAGCTTTGAATCTGTCTGTTCTTGCTGTTCTTTCACTCAACATATTGTTTTCTAGCATGGAGCTATTTTTGTCAAGCTGCCCCTCAGATATGGGTCCAGGACTCAAATCAGCACCTGAAAGGGCAGAGGAGGTGATTTAAAAAAAAAAATGTATTGACCTTTACTATGCATGTCAAATATTTGTGAAGTGTAAGAATCAACCATAGAAGCTCTGTTCCAAATGCTAGTGAGTTACCAATCTTGAAGTGTTTCAAGACACCATATCCATTTAAGGCAATCCCATTGCAACAAGACTGACATGAATCTAAAGAAATATCAGTATAGACTTCAACCCAGTATTTCTGTGAAACTTGTATTTTTGTGTTTAGTAGAATATTGCTTTGTTAGCTAAGCATTTACTAATGCAAAACTCTTTTGGAATCAGATGTGAATATTAGTCAGATCTCAAATGACTGGTTGACTGGTCGACTCTGCTAATAAAGCTATTCAAGATCCCGTTTGGGGACCAGCACCCAAATGGTATGCTTGTCTTCACTGCAGGGTAGTATGCTGCCTGTGTAGACCAGGGGTCTCCAACCCTGCTCCAGGAGAGCTACCATCCTACAGATTTCAGCTCCAACCCCAATCAAAAACACCTGAACCAGCTAATACTTTTCTTATTAAAGACAGGTGTGTTTGAGCAGGGTTGGAGCTAAAGTCTGCAGGATGGTGACTCTCCATGAGCAGGGTTGGAGATCCCTGGTGTAGACAGAGGTAGCTCACTAGATACTTAGAACAGAGCTAATGACAGATTCTGATCATAATGTCAAGTGAGGTCGAATTATAAAAAAACAAAGTGGGACCTACATTGGATTTGGTAACCAGGAGGAAGAAAGCGAATATTGGAGAGAGAGATCCATCCTCTATCTCCATCATCAAACTCCACCATAACCCCACCAGGTTTACATTCATCACCTCCTAGAAGATTACCAGAAATAGTTCATTTAATTGAAATGCTTTACAGTAGTTCTTTAACCTTTGAACTGATATGTCATATTTAGGAAGAGAAATTATTTTTTGATTCAAAGAAGAGAGAAAATTAGGGCTATGCCTCACCCCTTCGCACATATCCCGGGTAAAGACAGCGCGAGCGCTCACTCCAGTAAGCACACACTCTAGTCCCTTCTTTTAGAACAGCCTCAGTGTCAGGGCGTACATCCAGTACC
Source organism: Labeo calbasu (assembly GCA_019740295.1). Classification (NCBI taxonomy): domain Eukaryota; kingdom Metazoa; phylum Chordata; class Actinopteri; order Cypriniformes; family Cyprinidae; genus Labeo; species Labeo calbasu. The sequence continues at coordinate 6,902 of JAHKKF010536173.1, forward strand.
TAACACACACAGGAACAAACTTCTGTCAGGCAATGCCAGTGAAAGTGGTTTTGGACTCCCAGAATGATAAATGACACACACAGAAGTCAATCAGTGAGGCTCTCATGAAAGCAGCACTTATCTCATGCCAGCATGTTAGGGCTGAAAGCCACGGAAGCGGAGGTGCGGTAAACACTAACTTGCTGAGTAATAATGAGGAGTGTGTGAATGGAGCGACTGTGATTGCAGGTTTGCAGCGTTTCTCTGTCTAACAGAGCACCCAGATCTCCCCATTCAGCTCAAACCCCTTTCAGGTTTCTTTAATTTACTGTTGCTATGGTAACAGGCGCTCTCTGACTGATGGGACGTGAAGCTGGAAGGTTGTGCGTGTAGATTGGTGTCAAAGGTACATGGAGGAATGGAACGCTCTGGAAAGTGGAAGTTCAGTGTAATTAGAGACAGCTGCTGTAGACCGTTTACACAATGAGACAGCTGAATAACAAGTGTGTGTGTGTGTGTGAGAGAGAGAGAGAGAGAGAGAGAGAGAGAGAGAGAAAGAAACAGAGAACCAACCAAAAAAATATACAATTATTTTCTTTCTTTTTTAGAATGACCACCTTTGCACTCACAACCGTTTTGGTGGATATGCTTTCAAATAATTTAAAGACAAATTAGTAAATACTGTTTAAATGCTTAATTTTAGTTATTTATTATGCCAAATCCTCTAAAATTAAATTGTTTTGCATAAGCATATACTGTATGCATAGCAAAATTTTACCTGTGGTATATGTGAAAATATAGACTAATTGGTAAAAGACGTTAAACGTAAGACAGATTTAATAAGTACACTGTAAGAACACTGTATTGACCAATCAGCATTTAGGAAGTTATCTATCGATTGGTTGACACTGGTCACTAAAAATAATAATATATACCGTAGAGTATATAAAGACAAGATTTATTAATCTTGAAATGTTAAATTATACTAAGTGACAACTTGGATATTTGAATCAACTTAAAATTTTAAGGCAGCTATGTTACTTACCCATCTGTTAAGTTTAGCGAACACAAATATCTAAGTTGTTACTTAGTACAACTTAACATTTCAAGTTGACTAAACTTATTTTAGTTGACTGAACTTAAAATTTTAAGGCAGCAGGGTAACAAATTATTTTTAGCTGACTCAACAAATTGTGTTTTTTATTTTTTACAGTGTAAGTCAATGTTTTGTGTGAGTGCTACTGATCCTTAAGTGTTGTTAGAAAAGTGGAAAACAAGTGAGTCAACTCCACTGATCTCTCCCAACACAAACACATGAACACGAAGGAAACTTCATGCTACAAGCAAAACTGAATGGGCGCCAAGAATTGTGGTTTACACTGTGTAATTACAGTCCATTGGCTTAGATTAACTATAATGTTGTTATAACCTGTATGACTAATGTTGAGCATCCCTCCTAGTGGGGGCGCACAAAAGATGCATCTTTGTGTTCAGAAACACCTAGATGTCGTGAAGCTAAATGGGGCAGGACAGCTTTTGGGACACTTAGTCTTATTGCCAGTTATCCATAAAATTGCCTATGACTGTTTTCAACTAGGATTACCATGTCTGGTTAGGCAAAATCATATGGGTTTGGAAAGATGAGATGATTTTTATTTTTTAGAGCTTTAGAGGGACGCCGAAATTTTTCCGTATTGATGGAAAGTGTCAGGAAGAGCATGCGTCCTAATGTGTGCAGTCTTCTAGGTGAGAAGGTGTGAACATGGGTAGAGCCTGAAGTGATGTGAAGAAAAGTGAGGCAAAAGGTGTGCTGGAAACAGGACTTTAGGAAATGGCATTGTGTATAGGGATCGCAGGAAAGAGGATATTGTTTTGTGCTGCTCTTTAATGGAAGAGGGGATTTTGGAGGATGTGGTGATGTGTGTGGGTCCTGAGAGGCCAAAGCTCAGAGCGTAGGCAGGTTTGTTTGCTGTAAGTGGGAAACTCACGGCTTCCTGCAAGAGTTGCTCCAGGGAGTAGATTCTGGGTCGGTTTCCTCTCTCCCCGTCGATAACAATACTGTAGCTGGAGAGAGAGCAGAAAGTACAAAGGAGTTATTTTCAGTGGTGTGTGTAATGCTTGGCCGTCCGTGTCAAACTCCTACAGAGGGCTCACTTTCATTGGCTGTGACTGATTCTCTTCAGCAACACTTTTACTGCTGAACAGAGGGCTTAGAGGAAGTGATGCAGGCTGACTTTTGCAACCAACTAAGAACTGTGGGAAACTAGTGGGTGATAATCACTGCTCATTTAACTGTGGTAGTGAGCATAATCCTATTGGGGTAACGTCAATCAACAAGTCTTGGTCCAAAATACAGCAACAGGAGTTTAAGACAGGTGCATTACATCTCCTGAGCACACACACACCAAATGCCCACTTGTCACTCACAAACAGTGCTGTTTCATTACTAAATATTCTGCAGAATTCCACAGATTTTCCCCTCAAATTGAAAGTTCCACCTGGGCCTTCCAATAAGCTCAGTACAAATACTTGGAAAGGGCATTTGTGAGTTTGTGTGTGTATTATACAGCAGACTTACACATCAGGCGACTCCAGGGGTTGCACACGAGCAGCATACAGCAGTTCATCTTCTTTGGAGATCAGAACCTTGAGTCCATCGGTCAGGAGCTCTTTGGTCAGAAAACAGTTTGGAGGAGCTGCAAAATAAAAGGAAAACACAACTCAAAACACAATTTGAAATAACAAACAATGACTTCACGCCATGCCTGACAACACCTGTCAGTTGTGGTGAAATCACTACAAGAATCCATTTACCTGGAGCAGTTCTGCTATTCGATGACACCTTCCTCTCATCCTCCTCTGAGAAGCTACTGTCCTCACCCAGATGGAAGCCCTCATCTGCTGCAAAACTCTCCATCAAACGACTGACTGCTCGACCTTTAGACTGAAGCACAGAAACATCACAGATACTGAATCGCTTGAAGGAAATGGAGGAAAACTCTTTCTCCACATTCAGCAAAAATTGTCCTCACTTCTTCAGACTAAACGTCAGAGCGTGTGAACATCACCTTTACAGGATGTCGCTTCTTACTCAGCAAGAGAAGACAAGTGTTAAATGTGCCAACAATTGTGAATGCCCGTGTTTGTGTGTGTACCTCTCGAAGTCTGGTTCTCCGAGTGCTGCTGTTATCATCACTGTCTTGAGACTGGGCCTCGGTTGACCAGTAAGTTCTCCTCTAAAGGTAAAAAAAAATCATGGGCATCTAAGTTATGAAACCAGTCCACAATTTGGAGACACCTAATAATTCTTACTCTTTTTCACTTTTTGGAACATGTTTTTATATTATAAACAGCTTTGTAAAGCATTCATTTTGTGCATTTGTAGATCGCTGCACGTATTTGGGGATCGCTCACTGTGCATTTGTGAAGGACTTTCTGTGCATTTGTGGATTTTAAAACATTTCTAGTGTCAAGACGCTGACAATCCACAAATACTACTACCATCCACTACCATCTACTCAAGCCAATCAGATAACAGCCACATTTCACATTGCATACCGTGGCTCTCAGCATGGAGCTCTTCCGAGTGGCTCTCTTCAGCCTTTCGCTGCTGCTGCTGGGAAATGAGAGAAGGCTGCTACTCTTTCTGTAATGACCCGGCCTGCCTGCGATCCCAGGCCAGCGTTTGTCCTGTAGTCTGGGTCTGCCTGGTCGCCTTCTGACACCTGGAGGTTTGGAGACAGTGATGGGGACGGATCTACAGGTGGGGCGTCGTTTTACCTTCACGTCCCCATCTGTTACAGCTCGAAACTGAGATCCTGAATAGGTTTCACAAAAAGAGAAAGGGTAAGAATCAAAAACGCAGGTATGGCATGGCAATCACTGAGCTTCTTAATGGCCTTTACCATAAAGTTCTTGTCGTTCCCGCTTGATCTTCGCCTTCTGATTGGCTTCCAGTTTGACAACAGAGAAAGTGGAGGGGCCCCTAACGGCCGGGCTGAACGGCAAATCCCTGAACGTCGGAGCTTTGATGTCTTGGCCTTCCTCACTGCCATAACTGCCTTCCTCTTCATCTTCCTCTGTATCATGAAAATGGCATTTCAGTATGGCTGTTCACATCTGACTATAATATATATAAATATCCAAACATAATATGTTGGAATCGCTATAAAGAAATGATTGCCGTACAACTACATCTTGATCTAATTTGGAAATCTTTTACTGTGCAAACATTTGTATGCCATATGAAACATTGAGTTATAGTGTTGTTTTCAGGGGGTTTCTGAAGTAGCAAGTAAACTAGACAGCCATGGGAACAATTTCATATTCTTTTTGTTTTCCCATCAGTGAAGTTATTGATATTTAAAACTTTTGGACTGACATTTTTCTGCATTTCCCGCAAAGTGTTTGGTAATCTAGATTTGCATAATTTGTTCCATGCCATTCTATTCCTGTGGTACCAATTTTTGCTGATAAACCCACCCCTAAATTACATGTAAAAACAAATTAAGATTTATTTAATTGCTTTACATGTTGATCATATGATCCTCCTATCTACCCTGTATTCACACCAAGAAAGTCCGCTAGTTCATCTGCTTTGGTCCGGACCAAATACAGTGTTGATTTTGTGTTTGTTTGTTTGGTGCAGTTCGCTTTCACACTGACCTTTTTGCAAGTGAACCAAAAACTGTAAACAAAACCACATGTGTGCTTAAGGTCATACATTGATTGGTTCTCCATTTAACTGTACCAGAGTTCATTTGGAACCTCTTCAGCTGGGTCTCGGTACGGTGGTTTGGTCCACACCCGAGTGTGCTGTATTCACACCTGCCCCAAAGATCCGCACCAAGGGTTGAAATGAACGTGAGTTCGATTCATTTGAACCAAACAAGACAGGTGTGAATACACCCTAGGTGAACCAAATAAAGTAGACCTGACCAAAAGTCTGCTTACACTAGACCAGGGGTAGGGAGGTTTGGTCTTAGAGAGCCGCAGTCCTGCAGAGTTCAGCTCCATCCCTGAAAAAAGTAACCTCATCTTCCTATAGCTTTAGTAATCCTAAAGACGTTGATTAGCTTGTTCAAGTGTGTTTGATTAGAGTTGGAGTTGAACTCTGCAGGACTACGGCTCTCTAGGACCGAACTTGCCCACTCCTGCACCAGACTAAGGGGCTGTTCACATAGAATGCGTTTTTCTATTCCTATGCGCTACCTTTTCCATTGTTTTTCTAACGCACTAGATAGACATGTACGAGTGTTGTGTTCATGTCTTGTGTCTTTTGCAGCATTTTGCACATGAGTGCCACATTTTTAAGACACCATTAAAAGAATTTCAACTTTTACATGCATTGCCGCTCATTGAAAATTCCAAAACAGTGGACCAATCAGAAAACCCCAGAGGTGGGGCAAACAATGCAAGATTTTGTTTACGAAAGCAAGCAGTCTTGTAATTCCTAAGCGCTGCATCTTGTTTATTTTTTAGACACAAAGGCTTGTTTGGTGTGAATGGCCCCTTGCACATAAACGTTTTCCTATGTACACGCACACTGCCCACTCACTAACAACTTTTCTCTGTGTCGCTAGGGGCATATGCATTCATTTAAGAAATATTGTGTTGAATTATTGTGACACATTTGAAAGCTTTACTAAGCTTTTTCTTACTTTACCCAGATGACACAAACAGGCTGACTCTCACCTTGCTCAGAGGACTCGCTCTCAGGGGGGGACGTCTCCCCGTCCTCATCCACTTCCTGTCCTCTGCCCTGTGGGATCCTGGCCCCTGGCTGCTGCAAACAAGCTGCTGATCCAGGACTTTTCTTTCTTTCCTTTTTAAGTGCCACTGGCTCGTGCCTTTTCCAGCACTCCTGTGTCCCGCTGTCCCCACTCGTGGCTGAAAATAATTCCATGTATTCATAAATACATCAGAGAAAACTGCCAATAATTGCATTGCAAGGACACTGCGGAGTTTGTGAAAGTTATGCTCCATCATTTAGTCAAAAAATGTAGAATTTCAGTTCTTCTGACTACACAAGTACCCAAAAGACTACACTGTAAAAAGTGGTAACCTGCAATTGTTACCTTAAAAAGTTATTTCTTCCTGATTTTAACTGCAAAAATAGTTTTGTTGATAAAAATTAGTGTATTTAGGTCAACCTGGTCTCAGGTTGAAAACATACTTCAGGGAACTTTTTCGCGATATGTACCGCCATGTAGGTTCGTGACATATTCGATATGAAATGTCCACTGGGTTAAAAGAGTGTTCGTCCCCCGGAACCGATGGACATACATATGGTACATTTTCTGACTTGAAATGTCCGTTAAGTGGCGTTAAAATAACGTACCTTCTACACTACACCTAAACCTACCCAATAGTATGAACAAAAACGAATGTGACGTAAAAACGCAAGCATGCCGTTTTAGCTTGTTTTCCGATCTCTCATCTTTCAGCTCTTTCATCATGAGTCATGTTTTTGATGAGATTCGAACCCAAGGATTCCGCATCTTAAGTCCAGTTCTGTGCAGGCTGAGTTACCAAGCAAGATTGTTACGTCCCAGAAGCGAAACATATGGAGCTGTAATCATAACTCTGTACGAAAACAATTACAAGTGCGCACTGTTTAACCGCTGCTAGTGTTAATTTCTGTAGGAACTGCAGTGATATGAACTTATTGGTATGTCTTGTGAAAAAGATTCCAGAGTATGTTTTCATCATGAGAGGTAGCTTTAGGTTGAATACTAGGTTATCTTGTTATTGTGGGTGAGTCATATTCTGTTGTTTAATGTTACAGTGCATCATTTTAGTTTTGTCTGTTAAAGCCACATGACTGATATGACACAATGGTATTACAGAAAATAGATTTTACCTGTATCGCTCAGGCTCTCAGACTCATTGGCTGCACTGAGCTGTGTGGAATCTCTTTTGGAGCCAGAATACAGGCTCTTAGATGTTGAGGAAAACTCTGGGTCTCTTGACGTAGCTCCAGATGTATGTCGTCCACCTGGGACCTTCTGCTTGAGTTGAGTTATTTGTTGATCGAGGGTGCTATTCTTCCGATAACACTGTGACTTCATCTAAGAGAGAACAAAATGAGTAGATGTACTGAGGGAATCTGACCAACATTAAGACTTATTCTGGGCTACTTTTTAATCCTTCACGAAGCCCCTAAAAAAGTGAAGAGAAGCAAGAGAAGAAAGGACTCATGTGTGGACACTGACCTGTGTAGAGCTGAGTCGGCCAAATCCTCGATTGGAAAATCTTTTCTTCTTCTTTTGCGATTCTCCACCTCCCCGGTGCTCCTCTGCTAGTGGGCTTAGCCCCGCCCCCACCAACCTGTTAATCAAAGTACAATAGAGGCTCAGTGCAGCTCAGCATAGGTAGATATTTTGATTCCTCCCAGAATATGTTCACTGAAACTCTTTACATCATTATCGCTTCGCTATCACGTGTCTTGGTGTTTTGTGAGTCATTAAATCATTCACTCAGCATATTTGTTCAAAAGTCGCTTGCAACAAAATCGCTTCTTACTGTCCTTTACTAAAATTTCAAGAAATCATAACTGATTTCTCCACAAACTGCAACAAAGTGATCACAGAAATGCCCAATTTGTTCAGCGCAGCTCCATCTCGTTTAACGATGACTATATTCACGATGACTAGGTCCAACCAATGAAATCCTCCTTAAGAAACTGCACTATAATGCTATTTATGCATGCTATCATCAGTCTCGAAATCAGGCACTTCAAAAGAGAGACATCAATGAACAAAACCCCAGAACAGAAGTGAACGAGAACGATTTGTTCACTTAAAATACTTGTTCAAAATCACTGAGTCATTCATGACCGAAACACCCCTACAGCTCAGGCAGTGTCGGTATGAAAAGAGAAAACGAGAAAGACAGATCAGAGAGAGAACGAGGCTGAGCTGCCTCTCAGTGGGCTCAAATCGCTCCCTGCTCTTCCTCTGATGAGCATCGAAAGAGTGAAGAAAAAAGCATGGTCTCCACACCTCACGCTTGAGGAACTGCGATCAGACGGCCATTCCGCCACTGTTCGAGGGCAGTTGCCGGATAAAAAGCCCTGCGTGAATTATCAGGGGAGATTCCTGCTACAAAAAAAGGGGCCGGTCGCTTTGAAAAGACAGAGCGAGCCGTTTGAGGGCACTGCATGTTTGACGCTATTGTTCTTGGTGAATATCAGAGCCCTCACAGTTGTATTTCCATATCAGCGAGGCAGCGTGTCCCCCTTGGCTCTGAAAGCAGGCTGGGAGAGAATGCCCTTGAATTTCCCTGGAAACCTGCCCAACAGACCGAACGAACGCTAGACCGACGGCACACGGACAAAAGATTACCTTCCATCCTCCAGCAAAGAGCTGAGCGCTAGTGTGCCGTCAGTCACATGAGCTGTTTAATCGCCGTTAGACATCTCTAGAGAGGCTGTCTTTGTGGAAACCTAATTGAGATTTTGTTTGCTGTAATGTGCTTCTGCTTACGTAATCCCAGGGGAAAATGCTGTCTGAGGTTGTTCTTTCAAAGCTCAGGAGACATAAAGGAGATCTCAGTTGTGTTTCATTTAAGTACCAACTTTGCCTTACACCAAGAGCGATAACAGCAAAGATTACTATAACGATACTTATATTAGCATCCACACCAATGGATGACCATTTATGTCATTAGCAGCTTTAAATATTCAAGCTCTTTAAAGTCTGATGGATTCTCATTAGCTGTCAATGTTATCATTATTAAGCAGAAAAAATCTTTCTGAAAGTCATTCTAGTATATTCCGGTAGCATTTCGCCATGGTGCTATTTTGTTGTGGTGTGGATTTCCCTGTTCTCACATAATTAGAACGAATATTAAAGTCATCATTATAGTTGTCATCCTCAGCGTGAACAGGCCTATTGTTTCTTAAGATAAAGTAATCTGATAGTCAAATTCAGGTACATCGAACCAGGATATTTGGTAATTGCCTGGGTTTTATTTCTGCAGCATGTAGCAGCTATCGTTTCCCACACTGGTGCAAAATCTTACATGAATAGACAAAAAACTGCTTGTCAGTGGGCAGGTTGAACACCTTAGGACATGGCATAGATCTCTATAATAATATATTAATATTTTTAGAGATATAGGGCTCTAAAAATAACGATCTTTCTGTCTCTAGTAAATTTTATAAGAAAAGACTTAGTTCATGTTGAGATCTCTAATGCAGGACTTGAAATCTTAGTGAAGCAGAACTCAGTTTAGGATGTCTTACTGGAGTCTTTTTCACAGGAAATGTCAATGTCTCCATTTGATCTCTATTTGAACTTACTGCTGTCCTGGGATAATAAAAATATCTCTTTTGATTTTTCTTTCCTGTGGGACAGAATCAGAATCAGGCTGTGTTTTGTGCTGGAAATGCATCATAACCTTCAAATTACGCAAAATGAAATTACGAATTGAAAATACACCTAATGGAACGCGTCAATTTGGCAAAAACTCCCATATATGGCAAAAAAGTGTTTATGCTCGCATGAGGTGGTTTTTCAGGCAATTCTGAAAAGGAATATTTCGCAAAACCGCAATGGAAACGTTTTGTTTCTGTTTTTGTTTTTTTCACATGGTGAATGTAAAAAGCCATATGATCATTTTGTACTATAACTAGGGCTGTCACGAATTATTATTTTGGTAATCAAGTAATCTGCTCATTATTCTGACAATTAATCGAGTATTTGGATAATTATATATTTTTTGTAGTCATAAAAGTAGACCTAAGTGAACCATTTAAAATGATGTAAAATACATATGTAATAGCAACGAGGCAATAATAATTAGTTCAAATGATGTGTCAAAAGCAAGTAATCATATGGTTAATAAAACAACACTGTTAAAATACATAATGTGTAATAAACAATAGAACTAATGTGCATTACTTATTATATCAAATGCCTGCAGAGGGCATTGGCTTTACACTGCGCAATCTAATCCTTGTTTAATATTGACTCAACAACATTTAATTCCAGTATCTACTCAATTTTAAATATTTGGCCATTTCTTTATGATAGAAAAGCCACTGTCATTTCTTGATATGTGGACAAAACGTGTAAACTCAGAGTGAGGGTTTAAACTTTTATTTTGAAATCACGATGAACAGTTTGCATACTTGAGAAAGATAATGATGTATTCCCCTGTGTTTGCATAGATTTATAAAAGACTTACAAATCTGATGAAATAGCACTTGTTGCGTTCCCAGGCGAACATTGTAATAATCCCAAAATCACAATCTACACGTCATATATTACATCTCATATATTAAACCTACATCGCATATGCTTATTTAATTGAGTCATAGTGTTTGTGAATTCTTACTAGCATTATGCTCTGTCATGATTTTTAAAAGGTTTTAACATGTGGCACGCACCACTTCTGGTATTTTGCCGATTACTCGACATGGCCGCTCTCAAGTATAAGGGGCTTTCCCTGCCATTATTGCTTAGACCAGGGGTGCCCAAATTTGGTCCTGGAGGTCCGCTGTCCTGCAGAGTTTAGCTCCAACCCCAATTAGACACAGCTGAATCAGCTAATCAAGCTCTTACTAGGCATACTAGAAACTTCCTGGCAGATGTGTTGAGGCAAGTTGGAACTAAACTCTGCAGGCCCTCCAGGACAGAGTTTGGGCAACCCTGGCTTAGACTCTCCATGCTGCTTTAATGATACACACATATAGCCAAAATTCCACCAAAATCCATTGACTTATCACGGAAAAAAAGCCATGACTTATCACGAGAGGGGGAAAAAATTATGCTGTAGTCGCATAACATCGGTTAATGGAAACGCCATTTCGCAATACTTTTTTTAATCAACATTTATAAAACACTGTCAGTGTTTTGCGCAAATCTATAATGGAAACGCCCCTTCTGTCTGTTGACGCTCAAATAGCCTAGTAGTGTGTATATGTGCACACAAGAACAAAATGTGTATACGCTGGTGTTTGGGTGTGTGATTGACAGGCACAGGGACAGAGGCCGCAATAGAGTGTGTGTTCTTTCCCCCGTGAGACCCCACTGCGCAACGAACTGACAAACACAACGTGACATGGCCCCTCCCCCTGGTGCATGCTCACGGCGGCTAATTAAACAGCTCTTTCCAACACACACATACACATTGAACATCACTGTAAGGAATTTTAAGCACAGACACGCTGTCAGACACAAACACACACACATACACATAGGATGTGAGCTAGAGTTATTACCTACTGACCCACTGCCCTCAATCACAAGAGGCTAAATGGAAAGCAGCAAGTGACAATGCCTCAATGCAGTCACCTGCACTAGAGAAAATACTGAACGTGTAAACCTGTTACCCACAACATATACAGTCATATACCTATTCAGGCTCCAAACCTGATTCTGCTTAGCATACCATCTGAATTTGATTCATAAAAAAATCCACCTTTAGCTGTCAAAACAAGCTCAGGTGGCCTGAGGGGAAGTTACTTGCTAAATCTGTTCTTTACCCTCAGTTTAGACTTTGTTTACTTGTGCCAGTGGCGACATTTCTGCTAAATGATATTACTCTGCTTCTTGCACATTACATGACACTTTAAAAGTGAAATATCCAGTGAGTGTTGCTAAAAGCAAGATCAGTTTCATCTGAAATGGATAAATGAGAATCTGGCGTGAGATAAATGTGCATTTGCTGAGGCAATCGTGCCATTTTAGCATAATTCTTTAAGCCCTTGAGCTTTTTTTTATCATGAATTGCATTTTACATGACTCGTACCTGAGCTCTCCACATCACAAGTGCAATGCTCTACCGGGTAAGCTACCGGTGTATGTCATAAAAGCCATAATTATGGAGCTGGTTAAGTTATGCAAATGTCAAAGTGTATTAGTTTACAAGTCATAACACAATATTGTGCAAGTATTTACAAAACAATAATCAGCCCCGATTGACCCTTCACTAAAAACCTGTCCTCCTTAGTCACTGCTGCTATGTCCGACAAACAATGCCACTCTCACACTACACATTCTCAAGTTCTCACAAAGTAAAAAAAACATCGCGGAGCATAGAGGAAACTGACAACACTCCAAAAGACACGACAGAGCAGGTTACTACTGGTATAAAACAAGGTCTCAGGTTTAAAATGTTGTCCTTTTTTTAAGAAATTCAAACAATAAATACCGTTTTGTGGCTAATTAATATGTCATGACAAATCGCTGTATTGCCTCAGCTGTTCAAGCAGCACACATGAAACGATCATCTTTTTATTTTTACTTAAAGCATGAAATAAACATGAATGAACAGCATAATGCACACAATTTTTCAGGTTCTACTATACTGTCTGATTTGTTTGTCAACATTATTATTGGTCTGATCGCCTGTCAGTCAAGTTCTTTGCGAACTGTCATTTTTGATGTTTTACTGCCTCTAGTGTATATTTCAGCTAGACATTTAAATAAACTTAAATAAAAAGAACATATGTAAATAAATAAATGTTATTTAAAATACCTATTATTTAAAAACAATAAAATATCACTGCACATAAATTACGTTTTGGATTAAACAATTATTTTTGCCAAAGGGTGAGTATGCAGCACAGCCGTGAGCATGATAGCAGAAAATCTAGTGTGATGTTGTACACAATGAATATCTGGCTGCTAGCCTGTTAAATGCTACAAGACACACTGCCCTCCTTTATATACAGTAGACAAGCGCACACACACACAAACACACTGCCCTCGGTGAGGGGCCCTGGCTGCCTGCCCGTGCGTCTGGGTGTCACTGTCATATGGAATCACACTGTGGCGGCTGGTTGGCATGAGGGCAGAGGCAGGCGGGCGGAAACAGAGAGGAAGTGACATGACAGTGGGACGGCCAGGAACACAATGAGAAAAAGAGATAGAAGGAGGTTTTGGGGGTGTTTGGAGTGTCAATAACACTCTTCAAAGCTCTGGAGAGATCCAAACATTGACAGATCCTCTCTATACCAGCAGGCATCGAGGAATCCGCATCCTAACTATAGTCATAGTTCCCAAATCTAGCAAACTGCCTTGTTTTCTGCTGTCTAAACATGCAGCTGCCCTCCACAACGGCATACTCACACACTAATTAATTGCAGTGTAACAATGCATGTGTCAACGTGACCTCCTCTTCTCCTGGCCTGCACTGACCCAAGTGCTAAATGACAGGAATCTGTCACATTCCTGGTAATAAAATAGATTAGAGGAGAATTCACAGCGCTCTAATTACATCCACGGCCTGTTGAATCTCCCCCCCGGCTGCTGCAGGACAGGCATGCCATTCACATCAGCGATTGGCAGACACTGAACATGTTTATTGACAAGCGCACACACATAGTGTATGTACACAGATTTAGGTTACTGTCTATAAGCCTGAACCAAGCAAACACACAGTGGAACCTTCACAAGGAGATATGAAGACACAGCCAACCACTTTGCGCTGCCAAATGCATGTAATGCAATTCAGGCCCAGTACTGATTAGGAAAGATAAAGCGTAACTGGACTTCCTCACCGAGGTCAGATGAGTTCTCCTGTTTCCTGTTTATGGTTTGTGGAGTCGTCTGCTGGGTTGTGCTGATATGGAAGGCTTATCTTTTGTGTGTGTGTGTCTGTGAGATGCCGGCTAAGAGGACAGGGGAACAGGAGATACTTACTTTACTTTTTTCTGGGGTTCATTAAGAGCCCCGGAACCAAGACCAGGGACTGATTTGCGTTTGCGTGGTCTACCAGGGCCTCGACGTGCTGGACTGCGAGGAGTCTCCTCTTTCCTAAAGAAAAACATGGTTTCCTTTTACTAAACATGCTTTCATTATGAAGTGTGTAATTTTTTGTGCCGCTAGTGTCAAAAAAAGTCACAAAAGTAATGTTTTTTTTTTTTAGACAGGTGATTATTTTTAGCATAGAATGACATTTTAGGGGTACTGACGTTCATAACTGTTACTAGGACAACCATAACTAGGGACGCCTACTTGCAACCATTGCAGACGGGCTTGTGAATTCAAAGTGGTTATGTGTAAAGAATTAAACAATGTAATTGTTTTGTGATGGTGTATGGTGCTTACTGGTGATCATGCTTCCTTTGGAGTTTAGCCAGTTCTTTCTGCTTCTCTTTGTAACGCTGTTGCAGCTCTGCTAGCCTCACTCGCATCTCCAACTCCTGCCCATCCATACTGTCCATGGTACCTTTCACTGGGCAAACCTAGAGCAACCAAATCAAACAACCATTCTCTTAGTTGCTCCAGTCTTGGATGACTTTAGGACAGACTTCTTGTTCTAGCCCCGAGGTAATACTGTTCTGTTATCCAACTTTTAGTTTGTTACAGTCCTTGACTAGAGACTAGATCAGGGGTGTCCAAACCCAGTCCTGAAGGGTTGGTGTCCTGCATAGTTTAGCTGCAACCCCAATTAGACACACCTGAATGAGCTAATCAAGCTCTTACTAGGCATACTAGAAACTTCTAAACTCTGCAGGACCGAGTTTGGACACCCCTGGCCTAGTAACAGCTTGATTAGCTGATTCAGGTGTGTTTAATTTGGGTTGGAGCTAAACTTTGCAGGACAGTGGCCCTCCACGACCGAGTTTGGATACCCCTGGACTAGAGAAATGGGATGGCAGTAAAGATGTAATTAACATATTTCCTGTGTTCTATTGTTAGATATATAATAAAAAATGTAGCAAATGTTTGTCCATTCTAGCTTATGCTTATAAAAAAAAAAACAAGGATGTGTTACCGGCTCATGCCGTGGAGTCCAGCTGCATTTTCTGCGCAAGTTGAGAGTTCTTCGAGCAGGAAACTGCTTCTCAGCATCTGTGGTGCTGCTGTCTTGTGAGCCCAATTCAAGGGCACGAGCTGCTGCCAAAGTAGCAAGACTCTGCAGGTCAAAAATCCATTGATCTTCTCCTTTGATGAAAAAAAGAAACACAGCAAGAATATATTATGGCTCTCATACTGTGAAATCTACCATGTAAAATAGGATGAATTAGCTATTCATCTGGTAGCTATGCTAGCAGGAAGAATTTTAGTATTCTTCTTTAGTATATCTTCCAGGTCTCTAACAACCACTATACATTCTCTTGCATGAATAAAAAAAAACATGATAATATGAGGGAAGCTTTAAAAAGAGGTTAAATAGCTAATTAGCCTAGACAATGCTCTGGAGTCAAAACACCAACTGCTTTTGTGATTACAAAACACCTTTTCACAAATGAGTCCTATTTAGAAACAAACAAACAACCTTTTGCAGAAAGCTTAACAGCGGGAGAAATGGAAACGGTAGAGATTTTTCATTAAATATCTGGGCCCTGAAGCAAAATGTAGCCATTTTGTCATTGTTAACTTTTCAGTAACATACCTTGAGTTTTACCACAACTTTGGTGATACCGTCGCAGTTCCAGATCAGCCAGCTCACTCAGCAATTCCATGCCATGACAGGATGAGTTTAGTGGGCCACAGTATCTCTGGGATTGATAAGAGGAAGGTGGTGAAGGAGGAGGACAGTCCCCACAGAAGGCTGCTGCAATCAAGAGCTCCAAACTCCAGTAACTTGTTGTGAGACTCTGGGAGCAGGTATTCATAGTTGGAGATGGAACCTTCACACAGTTTTTCTCTTGATCTTCCTCAGCAACCACTACAACCTCTGCTTGGGCGGTGGTGTTTGACAGCTGGTTGAGTGAACAATCAGAGACACATGGTTGTGGTACTGGAGGTCTCTGATCCTTCAGTGTGTCAATGTCTTCACTCTCTTGAGGAGGTATATCTTCACCCACTTCTTCCTCAAAGGTAACAGTTGGTTCTTCTTGATGGATTACTTCCTCAGATGATAGGGTAGGTACCTGTCCTACTTCACAGCCTGAAACTTCACCAGGCATGCAAATTATCTCGGCGTGCTCCTTTTCCTGATTATCCTCTGCGGGTTCACAGCAGCCCATGGCCATGACTGTCTCGACATCCTCCCCTTCCACAAATACACCCTCAGGCTGTTCCACAACCAGACTAGTGGCATCAACTTCCGTTGTTGGCTCTTGTGGTTCTTGGAGTGGCCTCACCATTGCATGACATTCTAGGCCCTCTCCCAAGCTGGAGAGAGCTGGAGGAGAGTGTTCAACAGGTTCAGTCTGAACAGCCTCCAGATCAGCAGGCTCTGCCAGTTGTACATCTTGAGTGGTGGGGCCATTTCTATATCCCATGTTGATTTCTGGATAGGTATATCCTGGTGGTAGATCTGTGACAGGGAAACATAAACAAAGCTCAGTTGTGCAAACAA
>JAHKKF010536173.1:23193-74909 GCA_019740295.1 Labeo calbasu
GGTCTGAACGAGAACATATTTCATTCCACATGACAGGGACACTATGCCTTGATCTTGATTTAACTTTAAGAAGTGCAGCTGTTAAGGAGGCAATTCTGAGGTAAGACAGGGCTCTCTTTCTGACACTGCTGTACCCTCTGGCATGCTGTAACAGTTATTGAGGTGTTAATGATGATAAAGAGGGTGTGGAGCTGGGGGATGGGGGTGAGTCTGGACAAGGTGTTTCTCCGTCATTACTGATGTGATGGCGCTGGGGAGCTGAGCTGGCAGCCATTTTCTGCATCTATCAGCAGCTTAGTCAAACGTGTTCTTGCCTATATAGCCGCCCACACAGAGCCACAGAGTCTAAAAAAAGGCCTGATTGTTTCTGCATGAGGGGCTCAGCATGAATAACAACCAACATGTTGCTCATGTGTTTTTGAGACGCGATGACTTGATGCAGGAACCTTAGCTTCAAAGACACAAATCTAGAGTGAACAACCACACAGATTCCAGATCACCTTGGCATGACGCTAAGACAGACAAAACTATTGCAAGTCAACAAGTAAAAATACTGCATTGCATTTCTAATAGTTATGTAAAGAAGAATAAATCATTACCAGGCTCCATGGATTGGGGATAGTCTTGTGGTGGCTGCCCTTCCACCCTCTTTTCCTGGGACTCAACAGTTTTGGGCAGCTGTGATGGAGAAGGGCTGATGGCTGGTGAGCGGGGTGTAGCAGCTATTGGACTTGGGGCAGGGCAGGGAGTAGAGGGTGTGCTTTTAGGGTGAGGCCGCATACAAGGGGACTGGCAGCAGGGTGACAAGTGGGCGGTGGAGCCCCTGGGAGGTGAGGAGGTCCGGTTGGATGGGCCGTAGGCATAGCACTTAGCAGGTTTGGGAGTCCTGGGGTCAGAGAGAATGTCTTCTAGCTCCATGCTCTGCTCTTCTGGTTTCTTTTGCACCTAAGCATCGAAAGAATTAGATAGGAAAATTCATAAAGAGAATTCAATCCCCAAAATGAGATCTGGGCAGTTTGGTTAATTAAAGGAAACTGAAAAATATTCTGAAGTCTGCCAGGTCATGCAATCCTCACATCAATGTAATTGCAATTTGGCACCCCTGTTTTGCTGAATCAGGTTTTCATTTAGGCCCTACTTGCTCAGATCTATTGATTTAGACCTGCAATCAAGAAGAGTAGTGCTTGGTCTAGTCTTGCCACAGTCCACTGTCGGCTACATTTGGTTGTGTATGTCTAGAATGTAACTGGACCTTTGAGGAAGTTATGGATCCTAGGGAGCAGTTGTGGTTTTATAAGGGGATTTTTTAAAATGAAACTCATGATTTATTGGCTCCAAATGTTGTTTACTCCCCTGCACACAAAAACGACTGCCTAGTTCCATGGAGAGGAGTGCATCCTCTCTCAGTATCAGGTGTCAAGCATTAGCTCATTTGTAAGCCCAGCTGTTTCTAAACCACTGCATTTTGTACACTCTGCTATACAATGGTTATATGAGGAGTTGTGCATTTTTATGTACCTGGCTGTGATCGGCTGTGGCTCTCTGCTGCAGCTCTGTGTTGTTTGTTGCTCTGTGTGATGGAGGTGGTGGCGTGTGATGACTGGGGTGTTGCTGATGCTGCAGCTGCTGGTGTTGCTGGAGAGCATAAAGCTCTTGTTGCCGTAGAAACTGCGAACGAGGATACACAGCAGGATGCTGCATGTGGGAGTGGGCCCCTCGAGCCCTGTAGACTGGGGGCCACAGACCAGGCTGCTCCATCACATCTAATGAGAGAAAGTGTTAGTGTTGTGTGGAATCATGTTGAAGGCCATGTTAGGCAACAGAATGTTAATATATCTCACGCAGGGTCTCACATAGAGATCAACACCTTTACCTGAACCATTTAAACACACACATAGCACCTGCTTCCACAGTTACTTATACAGACGAGACACCTATCAACATCTTATGCAAGCATATTCTATACTATTCTATACGATATTATCTCTTATGAAAACTATAAAGACAACTAATAGTGATTTTCTTAACATAAAAAATAAAAACGAGCACGAGATTGAAAACTAAAACAAATATAAATATGCACTACAATATGAAGGGACGGATACAAAGTCTTGGATTCTTTAATACTAGCTGGTTTTATGTCAACTTCTGACTGTCGATGTGTTCTATCAAAAGGGCCCCTACTTATATGTTAAGGCATGGTTTACTCAAAAAAAATTTAAACAAAAAATAAAACTAAAAAAATACAAATAAGTTGAGACCTCGTGAGATTTTTATATCTATAATAACTCTGGCCTACACTGAGTGCATGGGAGAGAGAGACCCATCAACCAGCACTCCCACGCTCCACGGTGTCTTGCTCCCTGTTCACCACTTTCGTTTTCTCACACTTACTACATTCCTCCCTCAATCTTTCTCACACTAGAAGTCTCCAACCCAAATGTGCAGCCTTGTGAGCACAGAATGATATATGCTTTCAATAACAATTATATTTGTTTAAGATGAAAGTGAACAAATGGAAGCAGTTCCCATTAGAATAAATATTAGCATGAGAAGCTTGGCATTTGACAAACTATATTCACTCCCTTTGAAAACCACAGTGGACCCATACTACAGCATGTAGTCTAGGCGACTTCTTAGTTCCCATGTCAGGGATAAACTCCTACCGTTCCCCTGGCAGGAACAGAAATCCAGCCGTGCACATCCACAATGACACATCTTCAGCCCCTGCCTCCGCAAGTCAGATGTGTTTTTCTACTCTTCCCATTTCACATAGCATCATTAATGTGCATATTCAGCCTGACCCCTCCTCTCCCACCCCCTGTGCTTGCCTTGACGCATCACGGACCTTTGCTCTGGAACATTAACCCAGCTTAACTAATGTTTCCCGGGGGAAGGCTTTTGTGGATGCGCTTCCCCTTTCAGCTGGAATTCCTGTGGAGCACGGAAGGAAGTGTGCCTTCGAAGACATGAAGATAATTAGATTTCACAGCCTGTTTGTGAAGCAGGGGCCTGTGTAGACTTATAAGGCTGGGAGGTATTCTTACGTCAGCGTGTTTTAGAGCACATATGGCAGTAGATTTGAGGGGGGTGGTGAAAGCATCCTGACCCAGACCATGTGGGGGTGGAGCAGGTGGTTGACAGGAAACAGTTTGTGCGATTGTGTGCTCTCCTCTTGCATGTTTTCATAATTTCATTTTAGCAATTTCATTGGCTGTTATTCATAGCTGCTCTCTTATGCCTTGGGACATGGTAGACATCTGAAGACTAGTTGACTATATTTCAAACAAACAATTTTAAAACCTTCTGTAATCCTGCAACTTGTCAGAGCATGTTATTGAAGTGTGCACACTACAAGAGCATCGACAAGTTTGAGCCATATAGTGTGGTTTAAAGTGAACTTGTATCCTTGAAACTTGAGCATAATTTTTCAGGCTTGGCAACCTGACAGTAAAATCTTCAGGTAGAAACCCATGAGAGCTGCTGTGTGCCTCACAAAAAGAATGAATGCTAAATCTGACAAATGGGTCAGGCTCAGCAGGGCAAATAAATTGAGGATATGGGAGGAAATTAGAATACTAGGCAGAAAACAGCATGGCATACCAAGGTGAGTAGCGGGGTGTGAGGCAGGCTCACTGGGCAGCACCACCAGTTGAGTGGAGGGGTCCTGGGGCAGGGGTAGAACTGGCTGAAGAGGTGCAGGCATAGCTGCAGAAAACCCAGGTGGGAGATTCTGGTGCAGAGTTGTGTGGCCAATACCTACAAAACACAAGAGAACTTTAAGGGTACAACAAAGTTTCTAAAACATAAACTTATTAGTAGAAGCAGGAATGAACATATGAACTTCACAATGACCAAAGGGGGAACAAGAAAAAGACTGAAGACACATTTTATACTCAACATTACTGACCATAGGAGTGACCTGTCATCCAGAGGGAGGGACTTCCTGTTCGTGGCATCCAGTGGTGGTGAGCAGAGTGCGTATGTGCAGCTGGGTCTCCTAATTGGCTCGACTGCATGGAAGTGCCACCTGGCACCATGATATGAGAGGTGAGGTCACCATGGCAACTGTTCGAGGGATGGATGTGTGCAAATTCCACCCTTTCCTTGTTATCCCTGCAAAGCCAGATTGGAGACAGGTAAAAGGTCAGGGGTTGAGCATGTGTGACAAGTTAAAAAGAAGTGTGTGAGGGGTGGATCATTCACCTGATATACACGTCTCGTTCTCTCTCTAGGCACCGGTGGCCCATGTGTTCTACACTCGTCCTTTTCCTCTCCTCTTCTCCTGGTGAATCTGAAGGATACATGGAGCGTGGAGTGCCTACAAAATGGTTAACAAATTTACATCAATGATTTTCACTCATCTGCAACTCTCACTGTCTTTGGCACTCAGCATGCAAACAGCTGTTGAGCAGCCTTTCTCTACAGTGGCATGTGTGCTCTCTCTCCCCCTGCACCAGCATTTTCAGCTGTAAGAGGGAAAAGCTGTTTCCACTTTGGGTCTTGGCAAGTTCTGCTATTTATTTTTCATCAATGAAGTCTTCCAGAGGTCATGAATAAACAAACTGCTCTGGGTCCCTGCCTGTTGTTTGTTTAGGAAGGCCCTGACAGATCAAAGGTCAAGCTTACCTTTCATGGTGGAGTGCACCCGCCCCTGTCGACTGCTGGGATGGCTGCCTGATGCTTGGCATGGTGGCTCTCTCTGTCTTGCAACAGCAACAGCAATCCCTACCGGAGGCTGTCGCACCTCCCCCTCTACATGTGGGGCATCTCCTATCTCCCGGCCACGTCCACTGCAGTCAGCTCGGTCGCTTTCATGGCTTTGGCCTTTCCTGGAGGGTAGGGTCTGCTTGCCTCCCTGAATAGAGCAGCTGGTGCCATTAGGCCCTGTTTTGAGGTTCCCAAGCCCTCCAAATGGGCTCTTCTGGGACAGGAGGAGAGGCTGCTGGTTGCTGTACTTCAGAAGGTTTTTCATGGCACTGTTCTCTCCCTGTGAGTTTGTGACCTCCTGCTGATTTTGAGGAGGAGCTGGATGAAGAGGAGGAGGCGGAGGAGGACCCATTCCTGCTGTCTGGTGCTGCTGTTGTGTGGGTGGTCTGTTGGCAGCTCCACCGTTAGCATCCATGTAAGCTTTGTGCTGGTTCTCTTCAGAGTGGATGTGATGAGGTTGCATGGCCCAAGGTGGCACTGATGGCTGCTGATGTGGGTGATGCTGCGCATTGTTGTTGTAGCCGTAAGGAGACATTTCCATCTTCCGCTTCATCTCCTGGTTCCCAGTAGCCTGGGCCATGTCTGTGCCAGGGGTATCAGGGCCAGCCCTACTGTGCTGTTGGTGGCGAATGCGGGCAACCTTCTGTCCATCTCGCTGCATAGAGCAGCTTCCATGTCCTCCTCCACCCGTGTGCTGGGTCATGGTCTTTCCAGCAAGAGGTGAGGGAATGGTTGGAGGCCCGGAGTGTGAGCAGTCTCTGTAGGGCTGGGAATTGGTGTTGGTTTGGTTGGGTAGAGGATGAACAGTCTTTGTCTCTTGAGTCAGTGTTGATCTGAAGATGTCTGCTTCCATACTGTTGATGCAGTCAGCGCTGCGGGAGCGCACAGTCTGGTGTTGCTGGGAATGGCTTTGCTGCTGTTGCTGCTGTTGTTGCTGTAAGTGATGGTGGTGGTTGTGGTTGTGGTTGTGCATCCAGTCAGGGGCTTTTTCAGCTTTTCTGTAGGGATGCTGCTGTTGGGTCGGAGGTTGATGCTGTTGTTTCCTGGGCCAGTTACCATGATGCCCCCCATTGCCAGTCTTTTCCATGGTCTTGTCCTTGACACTGTTCCCTCCGCCCCCAACCCCCTGGCACTCCGAGCTGCCCATCTGGAAGGGGCCTCCAGTTTTCTCCCCAAGGTGGCTAACAGATGGAACAAATGTGGCTCCAGTCACTTTGGGGTCTCTGCAGCCACCACTATTGATTCCTTTATCATGTACAGAAGGATTTCCCATAGGGGCTGGCGGTGGATGGCAGAAAAAGTCAGGGTGATGATGTGAGTGGCGGTTTTGGTGTGGATGATGGGGGTGGCCAGGATGGAGCTGCAGACAGTGGAAGCCACTAGGATGCCCCCCTCCAGCAGCCATGGGCAGTGGAGGAGGCACAGAGTAGGGCAAAGAATGCTGCAGTGCCTGGCCTCGCTCCAGACAGTCTGTAGGAGGCTGTTCACTGATCTGCATCTCCCCACTTATCGCCTCTTTACCACAGCGCCCATTAGTGCCACCACCCACGTGTCTGTTTTGGACATTATTGGACCCTATGTGACCTCTACCCACCCCATCCCCACCACAAGTAGTCATGGAGCCTTTTGCCCCAGTTCCATGGTCCCCATTTAACATCTTTCCATTGAGCAGACAGGCACTAAGAGGCTTCCCCATGCTCTGTGGATGTTCCTTATACTCCATAGGCAGAGAGGCTTTGTGCCCCCTGCCGTTCATCTCTTCCATAGTGGCTGGGTGTTGTGGGTGGAGCTGCGTTTGATGTGAATGATGATGGGGTATTTGGTGGTGATGGCGATCTTTAGAATCATGTTTACTACTAGGCCTGTCTTTATCTTTTGCAGCTGAAACCACACCTCTGTCTAAGCTAGGCTCTTTAAGACCCTTTTGTAGGCTCATCCCACTTCCTGCATCTCTGTCCCTGCTGCATGAACCCTGGGGTTGTCCTGATCCTGCCCTTGACATGGGCTGGATGTTGTGATTGGCTGAGATGAGTGGGGGCTGGGACGGGAGGCTTCTTAAGTAGAAGTTCTCTGGAAAGTAGATTAGATAGGGCGGTTAATCATGAGGGTCAGTTTATGGAACTATGCTATCATATTTGGAGACTGCAACAGAGAAGCAGAACTTCATATAAAACATAAAATAAACAGAATTGTCAATTCCAGAATTGTCATTTTGCCCACCTTTTTGAGTATCATAGAAACGATGCTGTCCATAGAGGACCCCGCTGTTGGCATGGTGATCTAAATGGCTTATGGGAAGAAAGGTGTGGGCTAGACTCCCTGAGAAGCGAGGGTACCCTGGGACTGCTGTGAAAAAAAAGAAAAAAAAAAGAAGGTCATTATATCAGTGCAAA
Organism: Labeo calbasu; assembly: GCA_019740295.1. NCBI lineage: Eukaryota > Metazoa > Chordata > Actinopteri > Cypriniformes > Cyprinidae > Labeo > Labeo calbasu. The sequence goes on from JAHKKF010536173.1 coordinate 30,297, forward strand.
TGTCCAGAAGGATAAAATTAGAGAGATGAAGTCTGAGAGAATTGTAGACATACAGTGGCAAAAGAAGAAGTGGAGGTAAGAGTGTGAGAAGGAGGAAAGAGAGCAATAAGGCATAGAAAGCTCTGATAACAAGACAATAATCACTAAGCCACATTTCTTTTGGCCGTAAGCATTTTGGTCCGGATCTAATCCCCCTGTTCCAATGCAGCTGGTGTTCCATATTCACCAATAACCACAGGCTTTGGATGTCATATTTGCCATTCCTATTTGGGTTTGCAATGCAAACAAGAAGACAAGTTCAGTCTTGGGGATTGAGGTAATGGATGAATTTTGTCTCCTGAACATATGGTTCTCACCATGCTAATCTCACATGAGTTCCCAGTGCTGAGGTAAGAGATAACACTGTAAAACAATAAGCAAAGATTTCTCACAGCAGAACATGTGGTGATTTGAAAAAAAGGCCAAGGATCAACTTTATTTCAGCTGTCTCGACTCTCCAAAATCTGTGACTAACACAACAAAGCCATGGGGAAAGAATTTACAAGAAAACCAAACACCTTTCAAGCACAAGCCTTTGAAGCTTAGTAAAGGAGAAGACCTTAACCTTTAAATATGTGATTAATGTTAGCCTCATAACTTTCCGGGACAATTATAGTGCTCTGATTGACTGTGACATTTAAAATACTTATTCGAGAGTGATATTTATGACATTTTTTTCAGAGTACATTACATTACTGAGGAACAGGAAATATTTCCTTATCCACCAAAAACAGTTAACCTGCTGCAATCCGCATGGTATTATGTTTAAAGAGAGAGGTGGGGTGATGTAATAATTCGAGCCCCTCAGTTATTTTTGTGTCACATTGTCCAGTTTGCATTTATTTATTTATTTATTTATTTATTCTGTGCATTCTCAGGTCGGTGAAGATAACACTTTTACCTTCTGTAAAACACCCTGAAAAGAAAATATTAATAGTCTAGTCTTTAAAGGGGTAGTTCATTCAAAAATGAAAATTCTGTCATCATTTACTCAACTAAAATTGTTATAGACCTGTATGAATTACTTTCTTCTGCTGACCACAAATATATTTTGAAGAATCTGGGAAACCTAATAAATATATATATAAGTAAATGATGACAGAATTATTTTTTCCATGAACTATCCCTATAATGCAGTTCAGACGCGGAAGAATATAAAAACTCCTCCAGTCATACAGAGGCTCGGTTTTCTTTAAACATACAGAGGAAGGTGATAATTGCAAGCTCCATTTTTATTCTCACTGCATGTCAGCATTAATAAGCACATTCATTTATGCCAGTTCATTTAAGGATGGGAGAAAATAAGGCTCCTTCTGAACAATACATTACTTCTGTGGGTTTTGCAAAAGTGTGATACAAGCTTGCGTTATGCAAATCAGTCTTCGGCTGTTTCTCTGGTGTCTTTGTGTTTCTATGTGTGACACTTGGCAGCGTAATCCCGTTTCACAGTGACGTCTGGTTGCACCCGATAGTGGCTGGTTGCTCGGTGCTAAGCAGAGGCCTCTTAGGGCAGGTGAGCGGGCACCGCTGGGCATTGCACTGCACATTCAGCCGTTAATCTGGCCAGGACAAGGGAAGGTGCTGTGCCAGCAGGCTAGATGAGGCAGGTTTTACTGCTTAGTGCTGACATTAATGCTGCTAACACTGTTGCACTCACAGAGACGGCAGCTGTCTGCAAATGATTGACACCAGCTCACTCAGCACATGCAGAACTGTTATTATCCGAGTAAGATGCTACTGCAGCTTATTGCAGGATATTTACAGGAAAAACTTTGGAGGCTTTTCTCAAAATCAGCAAAAAAAAAAAAAAGAAGAAGAGCTAAAGGCTCATTGCACCTAAACAGTGCACTAGCAGGACCATAATATGTTTGGAAAACACGCAGATGATATTTGTTTCCATAACCATTTAAAATGGTTTTGCCACAGAACCGTCCCATGAATTTATTACAGGTTCAGTCCCCCTGGAGCAACCTGAGATTAAATGCCTTGCTATAGTGGTGATAGCTAATGGTTGTTGCCTTGAATTCAGGATGCAAAATTAAAATTGGAATTTGAAGTAGTATAAATAATTTGGAACTGCTGTAAATAAATTTGTTTTACAGTTTGAATTACTAATTATAAAACACTTATTTTGTATTGTTTCAGACTTTTTAAAAACATTTAATACATTAACTAATACATTAACATTTTATTGATCATGGTAAAATAATATATCATAAAAAATCTAATTTTATGTCATTATTATCTGAAAACAATGTGGTGGACATTTATAGTGCTGAATGGTTCTACTGTCTTTCTTAATTATTTTGACCATACAGAACTTCGTGATTTTGCTGAAATTCTTTAAGATACAAATAATTAAATCTCTCATCCTGTCATTTTAATAGCTTGTGGGTTGTGGCACATTTCTTTCAAATTTCAACTCGTGAATTAAATAAGAGCCAACGTTATGCTCAAACCAGTTAAAAAGCATTTTATCGTATAAGCTCATTCCCAGACAATAAAGCTGTTATTACGCAGACAGATTCTTTGAAGAGAGCTGGAACTTCTACAAATGCTAATGGTACACATTTTGCACATCCCTGCTAATCCTATCTCTCAATCTTCCTGTTCACATGGACAGCCAATCGTTCCTCCTGTGTCTGCTCATGACAGCGCATACAAGCATGCATCTGTAAATAGCCCAGAGTAAATTGTTTAAGGAGAGACAGAGAGGGGCAGATAAAGCTGCCTGTCGAGATCGCAAATTGAGAATAAGTGACAGAGCGGTACAAAAATGGCAGAGGGTGGAGAGGAAAGACAGAGGAGGATGGGAGGAGGTGAATGGTACTCATCAGGACTGCTAATTGAAAGGAAGTGATGGAGCCTGGCAATGGAGGAGGGGGAGGAGAGGACAGCCTGCATTCTACAGACAGAGAAATCACATGATTGGATTGAAGGAGATGAAACAAGTGATGCATGAGGACTATAAAGAGACAGAAACCCTTCTTCAACCACCAGGGACCTGGTGGCCAATCTGCAACTGTTTCACCATGGAAAAAGTGATTCTGTGCCAAAAAAAAAAAACTTACTGGCCGCAAAACGGTTTTGAACCAAGAACTGCTAACATTAGTGATGCGGTAATGCAGCACATGTTCAGTTTTCGTTCTTTGTTTAAAATCATTTCATTTGCGGCAGCTTGTGGTGACATAACGACACTTAGTCAGATTGCTGCAGATATTAAAATATGTCACAATTTGTAAGACTGCAAGTTGAGATTGTTATATTTGGTTCTCAAGTCAGTGGAGAAACTACCATTCTGAGAGATGCTCACAGATTGCCCAGTCAAGCACCAGGTCCAGCACAAGAACCAGCATCATTTCAGTGAAAAAAATGGGGTACGAAGGAGAAAGCTGAGGATGGCAGCCTCTATTTGGCACGGTTAAAGATGTAATTTGGACACAGACCAGCTGGCAATGTGCCTGCTAGGCTTTCCCTGTGTTTTCTGTATTTCACTTCCCCTGTTCTACAAGAAATTGAATATAGTTGTTGTTTATGGGCTGAAGTGATCAGAATGTATGCTACTGAATTCATACGCACTGTTATGACATTATGTGGTCGTGCATCAAGAGATTAATACAGTTGCAGTCAACTCGTTTACGAGACAAGTCCCATAGGAACCCAGGACAGTTGTGCGGAAGTTAAATGTTCTTACTGAGCTAATACTAGCTTAATCAAATTACTTTTATTTAAAACAGTTAATGCATTTCAGTGCAAAATTTATTTGCCAACTACAGTGTGGTGATTTGTCCTTAAAGGGGTCATATGATATTGCTAAAAAGAACATTATTTTCTGAATTTGATGCAATGTGTTTACACGGTTTGAGGTTCAAAAAACACTTTATTTTCCACGTACTGTATAGTATTGTTGCTTCTCTCTGCCCTGCCTTTCTGAAATGTGTCGATTTTTATAAAGCTCATCGTTCTGAAAACTGCGGTGTGCTCTGATTAGCCAGATATCCGGTGTGTTGTGATTGGCCGAACGCCTCAAGCGTGTGACGGAAATGTTACGCCCCTTAGCATGTTGTAATGCCGTGTCCCGGGACGATGACACAAAAACAGTAAAACCCATTATAAATGAGGCATTTGTTGGATCCAGTGGGGACATAATTACTGATTAAATTGACTTTTTTTTTTTACCCATTGTGTTGTATCGCATTGGCCGCAAACAACAAGCATGACTCTACACTGCTCAAAACTGTCGTTTGAATAGCCAGTAGCAAATTCTTTAAATATGAAAACTTACTTACAGGCTGTGAGTCAGAAGCGATAGACTGTCCTTTCAAAATTGCCCCTCTTTATAGTGTACACAGCCAACATTAAGGCTACTCTCCCAGGTTCAGGAAACAGTGCTCCCTAAAATGTGCTGCACACACTTGAATATTTGCGTTGTACTGTTTTGGAACAGTGGTAAATGTAACCTAACCACAGATTTCTAGTTGTGTACTCGTTTGAAAGGCCAAAGAAAGTACTTTTGCTTTCGCAACGAAACACAGTGTCTCCAAAACATGGCAGCGGCTCCAACAATACTACAGTGAGAATAAAATATACTCTTTCTTTCTTTGCATATACATTTTGGCCGTGTTATGCTAATCTTCCCATACAGTGACGTAGGTTTGTGGGGTTGTGTTTGAATGAGCCGTTTTAGAAAGTGTGGCTTTTATAAAGAATATCACTTTGGGATTGAGACTTTAATCTCTGCAACTTTACAGATTTTATATATGCACAAACAGCTTGTAACACTCCAAAAACAAAGTAAAACTTGAAATCGCATCATATGACCCCTTTAAGATATTTGTAGTTTAGCATCAGATATGTGCTTGAGCATTACAGTAGTCAGGAAATGAACTGTCATTGGCATTTTTCATATTTAAATTTTGTTAGATTGATGTTTATGCTTAATTCATATGCACGTGATTAAATGTAAAGAAATATCCTATGAAGAAAACTAATTATACAAAATTTGCTTGTCACGTAAATTTATACAAGAAAAAAATGACTGATTTTGAAAATATCAGGATAATAACACACCCCACAGTGCTAACTGCAGACAGGTGCATATTAAATATGGATCAGTTTATGTAGTGACAACAGATACTGTATTCTTGATATTTTTCCTTAAACAAAAATATCACAATAAATCAGATTTTCTAAACAAACACAATATATTCAGAAATAACTTACATTGATAATAGTGCCATAATAAACTGTTCACAGACGTTGAGGCATAAGGAATTTTAGTGTATCTTCAAAGTACTCTATCAGATACGCTTATGCTGCTGCTGGCGGGAGACTCCGTCCCACAGGGTGCAGAGAATAGGCTGGGTAATTGTGCTTCTCATTTTGATCACTTGCTTTTTTATGTAAACTGAAGAAAAGACAATTTGCAATTATCTTAAAGAGGAGAGAGTTGAATGATGCTGATGGCAAGCCAGGATTCAATCACTTTCACACCATGTTCTGCACAATTAAACTGCAATACAGATAATAGCTTGCTATCATAATCCCACTCATAATCAGCCTTATTACTTAGTAACGTAACTATTATCATCATTCCTATTAAAACTGTCCAGCTTCTTTGGGATAATGATCAACGTGCCATTGGTCAAGAGACAAACCAACATCTTTGGGTTTTGGTCTGTTCATTGCCTGGCAGGTAGTGCATGTTTTGTCACAAATCTCTTGACTATCAGTGAGCTAGTCCTATACTAGTCCTAGCCTTAGACGGAACACCCACAGACCATCTGATGCATACAGCACATAAAATGGGAAGAGGTTTTACAAAATTGGATTCTGACTGGTTGGCTGTGTGTAATTTCCTGGAGTCTGGGTTCACGGGCTTTTATCGGTCTGCCAACAGTTTACCAGGCTTCTATATTAAGACAAACAGGAAAGAGCAAGTTTCTGTATTTGCCTTGGTTTGTGAGGTTCATGGCATCCTTAAGTCCCAAAATTGAACTCTACCTTTTAATTGGTGGTTCTTGACCAGAATCAAAAATCTTCAAAATGGTGGACCTGACTTTATGCCGATTGATAGGCTCAATAAGGTAAGTCATCTCCACACACCTCCTCCTAGTGTGAACTTCAAATGGAACAGGGTTGTCTTCCACCATACCAGAAGCAGAGTGAAAATAGACTGGGGTATAGTGATAACAGGCATGGGGATAGTGCAGCGCTCAGAGAGCCTGAGTTTGTGGATTACACAAACAACACACGGATGAACTCCTAATGGTTTATGACTGTTTGGCACATTTGGACGTGGCCTGGAGGGGATTTATGTGTGAATAAGTGCCGAGTGGCATTGGGCATGCCTGGGCATCTCCTACTCTTGCCGTCTCTCTCTCTATATTGTGCTCTCTGCGGAGTTGTAGTAGTCTGTCATCTGTAGGGATCCGGTGCTGGAGGAGGCCGGCTCTTGACTTGGCAGGCTGGGGGCCGGGTGTGGCTCAGTCTCAGGCCAAGCTAGTATAAGGCATGGTGGGAAAAGCCACACTGGCTTTTACACGACAGCTGCGATGCTGTTGACCATTTAGCTTGTTCTTCCTCCAATGTTTTGTGTGTGTCTGAGTTTGCACATTGTGTGCATAAATTCTTGTTGATGCACATCACAGACCACAAGATTCTTTGGCTGAACTTTTGTCCCCTTTCTGCACTGCCGAAAACCACTGGGGCGGCACATTTCACAGAGCATAAAAAAGACAGAGCTGCTTCCTCTTGATGAGAAAGTCCAGAGGCACAAACACACGGATGGACACATATCCAGACAAGACAGATGAGCGGGTGAGTGGAACTGAGCCATCTTACCTTCATGTGAGTGGGGGAACCAGATCTGAGAGGCGCTGGAGTGAGGACCCCCACGATAAGGAGGAGAAGAGGGAGAGGACGGTGGTCTGGAAGGGTGTGGTGGGTGTGAGGGAGGGGAGCCTAGACTGCTGGCCAGGAACGTCCCCATGAAGGACGCTGAGGAGTTGCCCATCAGTCCACTGCCTGTGTGGAGAGGGGAAGGAGGGTGGAGCAGTTAGGTGTGCTGACTGGCACGTGAACACTGTGTTGTGGCATGACATATTTCAGCACACGGATTTAAAGACTTACGTTTTAATTGGCTGACTTAACTAGCGCCTGTTGTCTATACACTCTGGCTTACTTTTTGGAGCTTTTCAGTGTTTGATTATCAGCATAAAGTCTAGTGCAAAGTTTCCCAACCCTGTTCCTGGAGGGATACCAACACTGCACATTTATGAACTATTCCTAATTAAACACACCTGATTCGATCTATCAGCTCAGTTGAGACTCCAAGACCTGAAATGAACGGCTCAGATAAGTGTGACTGTTGGTGTACCTCCACTAACAGGGTTGGGAAAAACTGGTTTATTCCTGATTGTTGTATATTTTGGCCAATAACCACCCACTTAGACAGGAAAGGGCATTAGAACAGTATATTCATTAAACAACTATGCTTTATGTTTGGTGGCACATAAATCGGAAATAAAGAGGAGTGTAGGATATACTGTCGTACTCAGGATTATCTTTTTTACAAAGTGCCTGAAGAAATCCTTCTTCATATATTTCTTTTTTGCAGCTTTCTATGTAGTAAAATGATGGTGCAAGATGGTGTATGTGTGCTTGAAGCTGAGACTAGTTATTGGGTTGCTTTTTTAAGCAACAAATATTAAACTGACTTGCTTGTGCCCTGGGAGCTTGTCTGGTCAGCTCAGAGGTTAGCTGGTAATGTCTGCCAGATCTATTAATTCTCCACAACAAGAGTGGACACCACCCATTCAGCACACACACAACACACATACATAATATAGTTTAGCCCTGGGACATCAGAGATATGTCAAGCCATCACTGGACAGATATCTCATCTCACAGATGAATGCACACCCTATCTTTCTCTCCTTTCTTTCTCTCTCTCCTGTGAATTCCCTTCCCAATTTTTCCTCCCCCTTTCTCCATTACCCTTTTTTTCTTTTTGTCGTTCACTCTCACGGCCTTAGTCTTGCCCTGAACCCTGCTCTCTTTTTCACTTCATTTCAATCAGCAGCCTTCTCCACTGTGGTACCTTCTTCTCTCCTGCTGGAATTTTCCACCATCCTCCAGTCTAATTCTCACACTCTCTGTACATGAAGAATCCAAAAAACATTCAGCTGCATTTCGACCTCAGAGTTACAGCATCAGTTTGACACCCTCCAAAACGTCTCCATGTTTTTCTCTGAGGGTCGAAAGAATGTGCAAAAACAGATTCTCAACCACTGATTTGGAGAGAATATTAGCATGATGAGATCCTTACAAGCCTGGCCTAAACAAGCTAACACTTTATACAGAATTTACGGCCTTAGTAAATCAGCATTTTAACCTTTGACTCTACATCTTTAGTCTGGCATCGTAAATCCTGTAGTCTTGGCCTTAGACTGCATCATAATTACACAAGGACATTTTATGGTGACTACAAAATGTGAGTCCTTTTTGAGCTCTCACTACGACCCTGTTTGCCCCTATTTGTAATAACTGTTAGAATTATATCAACCCTTGCATTTGCCAGTACTTCGCTAGACAAAGATGAGTAATTGACCAGTCAGAGCAACACCCCTGTAACTGCTTGTTGGACTATTATTCACAGACAGAGATAGAGAATGACATACTGATTAAGCATGGTTTTAATTATACTCCCAGATTTCTACCTGTGGATCTTATGACTTATGATCTTCTGAAGTTACGGTATTAGATAAATATGCCGCATGGGGATGCTGGAGCCAATTACAGAATCTCAGGCCAAAGACAGAAAAACACCCTGAATGGATAGAGTCCATTGCCGGGCTCATGCCAGTCGAATAATGTCTTTAATAGTGAAAGTACAGTTGTACACAACAGAAATAGTAATTGCCACAGTCAACTGTACAAATATTTGCAGCCTTACTAAAAATATTCAATGTACCAAGCTTATGAGCTAATGTTTCAATCATATACAGCCAAACACACAACACTGAACAGGCGAGGCTCCAAACAAAATACATAAACACTGTCGGTCTGATGTTAACATCTCACTCTGAGTCCACGCAACAGAGTAAAACAAGGCCACTCCAGTGTCAAAGGCAATCAAGTGTGATCACATGAGAACAAAGGACAAAAACACAAATGTACACTTTGCAATTTATCCCATGACAGATAAGCATCCAGGAAACTGGAGGTGGAGAGAAATGGAAGTGGCCTTCTTAGGAACTAACAGGAGGAGTATTGTAATTACAAACTTTAGACAGCCACCCACTCTCTGTCCTGCCCTCCACAGTATCCAACTAGACAACTGTGGGCCGTACCAAGACACTGGGCACATGAAAGACAGGGCGGAGACTTTACCACTCCCCATGCCCCATCCATTCACATTAATGACATAATCTTTAATCAGCATAAACCCAAGTTTGATCAATTGGACTGTACAAACTGTAGTCAGAACAAACACCAAGTCAGGGTCACTGTCTCAACCACACATTCAAATGCTAATCTGCAATGTAATGCAGATGTCCCATTCAAGAAAAAGCTACTGAGCTGATGGGTAGAGGTGTAAACACACAACCAGGGGTGGATGCCAATTAAAGCGAGCTCTAGAGTGGATCTGAGTTCAGGGGTTTATTTAGCAGGTCATTAAAAGCAAGACGAGGCACTGCTCAGCTAAGCCAACACTCGTAATGTACCTATTTTCTGACCTGACACTGTTTACATCTTAGGTCATGCCAGTCTGGTTTTACCATGAAGGCTTAAGAAACATCCAGGTCATGTGCATCCGTCGCTGCCGATCCAAGACAGCAAATTTTAATCCTTTTATATAAGAAAATCCTATTATACTCGAAAAGCACGGTTGGACTGCCGACATCAACGCACACACAAATAAGCGAATCCACCAATCCCTAGGAACCACACATACACCCACAGGCTTGTAAAAACCAGCGGGGTCCTGGCACATCCTATGTGTACACACTGGTTCTCATGTGCCGCCACAGTGGATGCCATGGCCCTGCCACCCGTTAACGGAGGCAGGGAGATTCATTCAGCTCCTAGTCAGCTCAGAGGGAGGCGTCTGATGGTGCTGTTGTCATGGGGATGGCAAGAACGGGAAAGATGAGTGAGAACAGCATGGCCTCATCCAAACCAGACGCTCTGTGGGCTGAGCCGGTCTGGGGTGTTGGTAACTTGCTCTTTTACACTGATCTGATGAAAGTTGAGCAATTTGTCTTCTATTGGTGGAGTGAAGCCTTAGAGGGCAATAACTGATCGCGGGCCTGTGTCAAAGGCGGTAAGTAACACTTAGACATGACATCGTCAGTTTGGACTCACTGCTTGGATTGCTCATATTAACCATGGGCTCATACCACATCGCTGTTGAAAGCAGAGACACACACACTTTTCTAAACTTGAATTACTGCTTATCCCTCTGTAGAGTCTAATAGAGCCTAGAAGTGGTAAGCACATGAACATGCAGGTTGCAGATACAAATATTCCAAATAATGGATAAACTAACAAGTGAAGAGGAAATTACGTATACACAGTCTAGTCCGCTCTCCGGTAAGTGCCTAATGAAGAAGCAAGGGTCCTAAAGAAACAGTTGTCCTGGTTCAGTAACCACTGCATTCCATGCAAACCACACACTACAGGCTACAGTGGTTAGAATAGAAGCAAAAAAGTATTTCAGCAGTAGGGAAATAGTCTCACTTTGACTTACCCAGTAAAAACATCCCGTAAGGGTCACTTGAGTCCTCTGTTCTTTATCGTTTATAGAAAACAGATGTTAGATGTGGAGTTCAAAAAAGCAGAACCTCAGACTCTCATAAGAGTCTCGGCACCTCGTACAATCCTCACGTATCAACAGCTAACACCACGAGCGCTCCTCCAAACTCCCTAGCCTCAGACAGACTGGGGCGCACGACTGGCTCTCGCCCTGTGACTCAGAAAACACTTCCTCGCTGTAAAAAAGGAGCAGGAATTTCAAATGGCTACTAAACTGGGGGGATTTCCTTATAAGAGTCAAAGCCATCTTGAAAACATTAGAAGAATTGGTAGCCAAACATTCCTATTGGTTTGTAGACAACTGGGATGGCGCTCCTGTTTCACAATGCTGGAGGGACGTGTAGAGCGGGAAGTGGAGGGACCCTCAGGGGCCAATCTGGATGAGTGTGTGTGTGTGAGTTGGTGAGTGGGTGAGCATGTAAATTGGAGGGGGTCTGTCAGACAGCGGTCCCAATCTGACCAGTACCAGAGTGAGTCAAGCTGGAGAGGTTCCAGGACTCATGTGGGAAGAGGAGGAAAGCACGTGAAAAGAGAAAGAGGAGGGATCGGTTGCACATGCTTCCGACACTCCAAGCTCAGTGCGTTCTTGTCAGCTGAGTATGGATGTGGTCCGTCCGTGGGTGTTTGCGAAGGAGAGAGAGAGAGAAGGGTGTTTACTTAGAGAAGAGTTGGATAAAGTGAAAAAGTGACAAAACGATAAGGGCTGAGGAAGTGGTGAAATCGAGGTTGTGTGTGTGTGAGGTGGCAGCCAGTGTTTGTACAGTGGCTTGGTGGTTAGCCACAAAACTCAAAATCAAAGAGGGTGGTGTGACGAGTATTTCTTGTCCAAGATTTCATGTCTAATGTAAACTGAACTGACACGTTGCTTCAACCAAAACTAATGAGACTTTTGAACCCCAATTGTTTACTTTCATTGAGCCAACAAGATGGAGATAAATCAAACTAAACCTCAGTGAGTCAACACAAGTCTCTATGTGGGCTGAAAACTCTTTAAATAGCAAGTGCATCTGCTTAATAACATAACATACAGGAATAGTTAAACATGGTGCATAAGTCCTGGCAAGTTTGACTTCATTGATTCTGAACACAATTGATTGTCGTGCACGAAGTTGTAATATGCAGAAGCAGAAATAAGATTCGGGAGCTATAGTGGTGGGGAAGATTTCTGCTAAGTAGATTTCAGATTGTAACGCAAACATAAAATGGAGTGCACAAGTTGTTCACATTCTTTTATCATGCTTTTGCTTTCATGGTATGGAAATCAGCGGTGTAAATCAAAATGTTCCTGTTGTTTTTAATGGAAAAAGGTCATAGTTTTGTCTATAGTAAGTGAGTAAATGACAACCTTTAATTTTTTGAGAGAACTAACCTTTAAATAGCCCAACCTGATCTCATGATAAAAACGTACTTGTTGGAACTTTTTTGCAACACGCGAAACACATACCACCATGTACGTTTCATGACATATTCGATGTGAAATGTCCACTGAGTGATGCTAAAAGAGTGTTCGGTTTATTTCCCCGGAACAGGTAGAAGTACATATGGTACACATTTTATGTGATGTTGGTTTTGTACGTGTCACTGCAATTCTGATGTGAAATATCCGTTGAGTGGCACTATAACTCTAATGCTCTGTGACGTTTTAAAATAACGTACCATCTTCACTACACCTAAACTAACCCAATAGCATTAACAAAATCGAATGTGCCATTTTAGCTTGTTTTTTGATCTCTCATCTTTTAGCTCTTTCATTGCCATGTTTTTCACAGGATTCGTACCCAAGGATTCCACATCTTAAGTTCAATTCAGCTACCGAGCAAGTTTGTTACTTCCGGAAAGCGAAACATTTGGAGCTCAAATGCTCAGTTTTACCGCCTCTAGTGTTCATTTCTGTTGGAAATTGCAGTGATATGTACTTATTGATACGTATTTCGTGTCTTGTGAAAAGGTCCCACACACACGTTTTCATCATGAGATCAGGTACAGGGATAATTTGAGCTTGTAGAAGGGAGACTGAATAGCCACCAGCTGAACTCAAATGAACCGAGTGATAAAGAAATGAAATAAAACACAACAGCTGTCAGTATTGATAATGACATTGCAGGAACATATGCGTTAATACCTGTTGTGACAGCCTCACCCTAGGGTGCAATTGGCTTCAGCCTAGAAAAAAATGCATCATTTCTAAAGGTCTGTTTTCACATGGATTGCTCACTGATAGGGGCTCGAACCTCAGACAAACAGGCTAATGGATGGCTGTCTGGATATCAAGCACTGCAGAGGACACATTTTATGGGAACAGTAAATAATAGGGCCAGAATGAACGGTGACATGGCAGGAAAGTCTAGCCTCTCTCAAACAATGATAGCTTTCAAGAAGAGCATAGGTTTTGTTGCATGGATTGTGTGTGTAAGTTCAGTCTATTCATCCGAAACATTCTCAAAAATGAAATGTAGGCAGTCCAAGCTGTTTTATATTCGCCATAGCACTAGAGCTTAGAGGGTTTTCAGTACAACAGCACAATAATATTCTACTCTTTTTTACAACAGTTCAACAAACAAGTTAATATTGAATAACTTACGTTTTAGAAAAAGAAGGCCTGTTCATATATATTTTAGTTCCTCTGCCAATGCAAAAAAAAAAAATATTTACTTATTTATTCAAATTGATCATATTGCTTATTTACTTCCATATGCTTTATTTTACAGAAAAAAAAAATATCTTTTATAAATATGTTTGGTTGTGTGTTTAAAAGAGCTTGAGACAGATAGGAAAAAAACAGAGAGTGTGAACAACTAAATAAAAACGGTTTGGGGGGTGTTGCAGGATGCTGAGTCATGCTTTGTTACCATAGTGACTAAGGCCTTCCAAATTTGGAAATTCATCAACAGAATAGAAGAGGAAGTTAATCCTGGTCGTTTTTTTCTCTCTCACTTTCACTCTCAAATGCACTCAAACACTCAGGGACAGTTCCCTAAATCATGAGCATGGAAGGTTTCAATGACTCTAAGTGTGAAAGAGATTTGAAAACTTAATTTTAAAAAGTACCTTTATGCATTTATTCTAGATAAATCTTTTGTTAACTGACTATGCAGAAAGCTACTTATTGCTAGATTTGATTGATAAGTGAATCTGACAGTAAAAATGGCATGTGTGGCCACTCTGAATTTGTGCTCTGCATTTAACCCATGCCAAGCCTGCAGTGCCATCAGTAAGTACCTTTCTCCACACTTTTCAGTTACTTTAGTTATCCCATGAACATGCACGCTTTTCAAAAACCTGCCAGAAGTTTTGTTTATGCTTTTACACGATCACACAAGCCACGTTATCCATCAAAAACCCAGATGTGTTTTACTGCTTACTCTGAATCCCTTAAACCTCATAAGAAAATTGTCTACATGATGTTTCGTAAGAAATTAAGTACAAGCAAATAAAACTATTGTCAGTAAGTTGACATTAACTCTGTAACCACTTTGCTAAATCCAGACAATCCAATTTGTTAGAATGATTCAGCCTCTTTCCTTGTAAGTTTGTGAGCTTTTCTGACATTTGTTTCATCACACTACTTTTACTTTTACTTTTACTTTTTTTTTTTGAGTTGTATGGGATAAGTTTACGGTACTTTTTGTACCAGAGCATGGGTGTAATTACTGCTCTAACTCTGTTGTTTTGAGAAATAACAAGACGTGCATGCTTTAATATAAAGATAAATAGATGATGATAAATAGATTTCATTTTTGGATTAACTGTCCTTTTAAATTCAATCTTAAATGCTGAGACGCAGCAGCCATTGGCCAGAATATGTACAGAATCAGCCAACTAAACCCAAGTCAGTTCACCCTCAGCCTCCCGAAAGCTTTACTACATACATCACCTTACAGGAGCCGTGATTCTCGCCAGATTCCTGCCATTTGGCGCAGAGAGGAGTGGACTCCCGCTACACACTGTTTTCTCTCCAAACACCTCATGTTGTTCTTTCATCCCACTCTCACTTTATTAAATTCCACTCTTCACCACCGGCTAGCATCCTGTCTACACTGAAAGCGAGAAACCCAGCGCAACAAAACTAGAACAATCCTATTATGAATGGAGCTGTCTACACCAGTAGCACAAACTCTCTAAAGACATATTCTGATAGAACTAGTTTTGCTTGGGGAGGTTAGATCCAGTACATTTGTATAACTCACATACATAGCGACTGTCTGGATTGTAATAACTGTAATTCAAACGAGTTTAACTTAAAATTTACAGCATCAAATAATTTCTTTCCTCGTTGAAAATGCTGTGTGAAGTGACAAAATCACAGCCAGTCAGATGATATCTGATGTTTAATGTGCTGCTATGCACAGCAGATGGACCAGCAAGATAGAAACCAAGCTATTGCCAAAATTATGCTTGTCATGTCACGACTGGGTAGGACAAAAACTTGCTGAGGACTTGATGTTTGTCTTTTTTCTCACATTCACACCGTTGAACTAAAGCATATGAAGTACACCGGCTCAGAAAATGTTCTAATATGGTGATACAAAAATAGTTTTTCTTTGTGCCTCTCAGCTCTCAACATTATTCACCTAGACCCGATTTCAGAATTCAGAGTCTTTTTCAGTGACACGGAATTTAGATTGTGTTCCGCCTCATCCGCCACGTTCTCAAACTCTCACACACATATAAAGAGCCGCCCACAGCTGCGTCAGCCCATCTCCCTACAATCCAATCTGCTCCCCTTTCCCATGATGCTTCCCATTGGCACAACGGAGAGAAAATCCGATTTCTTCCCCCACAGGGCCTGTGCAGTGGTGCTGATATGGAAAATAATTTCAGAGAGCTGCTCAGACCCAGAAAGCTTATTTCAGGCTCTTTGACTAATGAGACACACTCTTTCTCACTACTGGACTCAGATAACAACATATTAGACACTGATACGCATTAAAAATTTTAAAAGTACAGGTACTTCAGAATGAATTTATTAAATAAATAAAAATATAACACTACAGTCCTTCTGCAGTATACTGAGACACAGTCAGTTTGTCATAAGAAAACGTAAATAGGTGACAAAATATTTGGCATTTCTCAAAATCTTGAATCTGTGCATTTGGTCTTGCATTGTACATACGGTTTAATAGACCAGCCATTGTCTACATGTCATTAATATAAAACAAAATAATAATAAAAGAAAAAAAAAACTAATACTGCTTGTATCTGTTTCCTTTTTTTTGGCATTTTTGCCTTTATTAAGACAGGACAGATCAGAGGTGACAGGAAGCAAAGTGGGAGAGAGAGACGGGGGTGGGATCAGGAAAGGTCCTCGAGTTGGGACTCGAACACGGGTTTTTTTAAGAGATTTATTTTAGGACGTACTTTATTATGATAGGACAGTATGTACATAGGAAGCGAAGTGGGAGGGGGGGGGTGGTATTGGGAAAGGTTCGTGAGCCAGCACTCGAACTCGGGACGCCCGCAGCGCAACAGCGCTATATGTGAGTGCGCTGCCAACAAGGCCTTTGGTACCTTGATACTTGCATAGTTGGACTCAAAAGATTCTTGAAATTTTGATACTTCTATAGCATGACAGTCATTGTTTTGTTTTGTTTTTTACTTCAGATGTTCCACACATGAGCTGAGTCTCACTGCATGCTTTGTGAAATTTTGTACAAACAATTTCAGCTGGATGGTTACATTGTTTTAAAAACCACACATAATGTTTAAAGGTGGAGGTGTAATTTTGACAGCTTGTGGTAGAAGTGGGTACTGCAGTTCAAATTGAAAATATTATAATATATCGAAAACAACTGAGTGTTGTTTCTCCAATCCCCTTGTCCTTAGCCTCAACACTCACGCAGGTTGCCAGATAGAGGACACCCAACTGGAAAGACTGCAATTGACAACGGATGGTGAGGAGCCGTACATACTATAAATCGATTAATTGATTTATCTGCGTTTTAATATGCCTCTGGACAAACAGTTGTTTAGAAGGATGCCAAGGCTTTTTGGGTTGAGTAGAATCTGTGATTTCTGACTCAGTTCGTTTGCTGGCTTCCATGGCTGTGATACACTGTGTTTTCAACCAGCTGGCAACCCGGGGTAATGAAAAAAT
Source organism: Labeo calbasu (assembly GCA_019740295.1). NCBI lineage: Eukaryota > Metazoa > Chordata > Actinopteri > Cypriniformes > Cyprinidae > Labeo > Labeo calbasu. The sequence goes on from JAHKKF010536173.1 coordinate 47,248, forward strand.
ATTGAATGAATTGTCTGTATGCAGAAAGACGAAGACCAAAACTAAAACAGACATTCTGACATGGAACACACATTTCAAGTATGTGATCTTAGCATGTTTCTTAAATATCTGCAAACATGTCCCTGTTGAAAAAAACAGCGTATGCTGGTTAGGTAGGTTTTGAAGCATGGATACTGGTTTTAGCTGGTTTATGTTGGTCCTTAGCTGGTTTATGCTGGCTCTTAACTGGTCATGCTAAGGACCAGCTTAAACCAGCAAAGGACCAGCATAAACTAGCTAAGGACCAGATTAAACCAGCTCAAACCAGCATCCATGCTTCAAAACCTACCTATGCATATGCTGTTTTTTTCAACAGGGATTATGGTATTTTCACTGCTTTAGTACAGACCAAAAGTGACATACAGCAACTTTTGTTTAAACGCAGTGGATTGACAGGTAAACAGACCAGTCCTTTACTGTGGTCTGGGGTGTTTTGGTTGATTGGGTTGCCCAAACCAGATGTTAATACCAGACGGAAATAGAGTCTTAGAGACTGTACTTAATGGAAATTCAATGGAATACCCCTGCTTTAAACCAAACCAAATGACAAGGCAGTTATCGGAGATATTAGACACTTCATGAAATCATTCAAAACATGGTGAAAACTACCCCAAAGCAAGGTTTTAGTGATGTTATGTGTAAGTAAATGAAACGGCAGCTATCCTAACTACCATGTTATAGACCTTCGTGCTCACCCTAAACAGTCACAGCTCTGGCGGATAGAGATGAACAGTGTAAACTGCTGTCAGGTGCGTTTCTCACAGACTTGAAGCTGGAAGCACGGCTGTAGAGCAGTGTAGGTGGTGTGGGATCTCAGTTGGGGCTCCTAGAACACAGAGATCTATGTGTCTCTGATCCATTGTTAAGAGCTGCCATCTGTTTGAACTGAGCTGGGCTTGAGTCATCGTGTTCAATACTGACTGAGCTCCCAAATCCAGCCACTTATTCCACCCAAACGTGACTTCACATGACTAGTACGGGAAAAAGTACGGGGAATTTTAACGGATCTGGTTTGTTTCGGGCTGCTGTTGCTCAATCCGTTGGTTTCTCATTGCATGCGGGGGTGAGAATGAATGTCATGTTTTGAGGGCCAAAGTCTCTAGAGTCGAGATACAGCAACTGTGTGGGAGCCCCACGGAAATACCATTACTGTTTTTACTCCTGAACTTGAGTTTAATTGAAAAATAGACTATATTAGTGTAATGTCCAGATTAGGTACTTATTTTTCTTCCAACAAACTGACCACACGATCCGAATGTGTGCAAGAAAAGTGCAATGTAGTAGAGTTGTGTGTGTAACTCAAGCCTTTGACTACATACACTGACGCCACTCTGGAGGCTGTTAAAGTGTGCGAGTGTGTTTTAAGAGGGCTTCAAACCCATGGCCCACACATTTGCCCTCGCCACATCAAAGGTCCCCCTGGAGTCAAAAACTGGGTGGTCTTTTTTCAGCTGTGCGACCAATAAGCTCAAGAAAACAGGTAACCATGGACAACCAGACGGTTTGCACTGCTGCGCGTATGTAACTCAGATGGATTAAGCTAGACTGAGTGGGTGAATCTCACAAATCTTGTCTGGGTCATATTTCTCTCCAAAACAAAGAAAGAAATGACATTATGCTACAATCAAATGAAGATCATTAAGATGTTTAAGATGATTATTTTCATGTCAATTAAGCACATTTTCTTATCAAATACTCATTAGTGTATTGCAAAAAAAATCTAATTATTGTTACCGCTACCCTGATGTCTTAACTACTCAATAAACCTTATTCATTAAAACTGTAGAAGTTTTGAATAAAACTTCCAACTATTCTCAATAAGCAGCATGGTTTTGTTCATTACTTGGTGTCTACTTCTGCGGTGTCATACAGAATCACCAGAAAAAAAGACATGAATATCCAAAATGTTCAGTGGTGCAATTCTCCTAGACAGGTTTGAGAAGCACTAACTGTAAAATTTTGTCAAGCGTCACTAAATTTTCTCAACATGAATCAAGATATCTCTGACGCAAGTCTAAAAGGGATAGTTCACACTGTCATCATTTACTCACCTGGTTATGGAAACCAATTTCCGCCACTGAATACAAAATTTAAAAAAAAAGTTATTGTGTTTTTGTTTTTTTTTCTCACAATTCTGACTTTTTCTTGCAATTCTGACTGTTGTCGCAATTGAGGTATAAAGTCCCATTTTGATTATGGTTATCAAAATTGTGAGTTTATATCACACATTTTTAGAAAAAAGTCAGAATTGTAAATTATATCACAATTTTGAGAAAAAAAAGTCAGAATTACGAGTTTACATTATGTAATTTTGAGGGAAAAGTCATAATTACGAGTTTACATCACGCAATTCTGAGAATAAAGTCAGAATTAAGCATTTATATCATGCAGTTCTGAGAAAAAAAGTCAGAAGTGTGTGTATAAACAATTCTGACAGTTCTGACTTTATAACATGCAATTCTGAGTTATTAAGTGAGAACTGTGCAATATAATCGTGCAACTCTGAGAACAGTCTTTTTTCCCTTAAAATTGGATTTTATAACTAACAATTGTGAGTTTACATCTCACAATTCTGAGAAAAAAGTCAGAATTGCGAGATATAAAAAGTCAACATATTGCGAGATATAAACTCGCAGTCAGAATTACAAGTTTTTATCTTGCAATTCTGACTTTATTTCTTGCAATTGTGAGTTTATATCTTCTAATTCTGAGATGTAAACTCAAAATCATGAGGAAAAAAGTCAGAATTGTGAGACAAAATGTCTCAATTACCTTTTTTTATTTTTTGTTCAGTGGTAAAAATGAGCTTCCATACCTGGCAGTCACTGATTTCCATAGTGTGGAAAAAATAAAACGGAAGACAATGCAACCAGAAACTGTTTGCTTACCAGTATTTCTGCTGAACACTAACATCTGTGTTCAGCAGAAGAAAGAAATACATAGATTTGGAACAACCTGAAGGTGAGTAAGTGACAAAAATGTTCACTTTTTGGGTGAACAATTCCTTTTAAGGCTGCACAAACATTTACATCTCAAAACAAGACAAAAATGGTTTCTGCAGTGTAAAAATCTATAGGCTTCATTTTTGTTTTTTGCAAAATACAGTTGTCTTTTCCTTTTGATTTTGGGGCAACATATGATCAGGACATGTTCTTGATTTTCTCGGCTTTCATGAGATTATCCTGAGTATACAAACTGCCACATAAACACAGCTCCAGTCACTTTAGTTTTTATTATATGTAAGGATCTCCAGAGAGGCTGTTGTATGGATAATGTATGATACATGAAGCAGCGCTATATAAATCTACTCTACACTACTCCAGTGAGCTCTTCCATCTTTAGGGTTGATTTACTCTTCAATGTCTTTATGTTTCCTCTTTTCACTTCTTCCATGTGTCTTTTTCTTCCAAAACTCCATCGCTCAGTTTTCCTTTCCTCTACGTCGTTCCTTTGTTACTCTTTTCATCTCCAATTCCTGTCCTCCCTCTCACCTCCCTTCTCCTCCTCCTTCTTATCACCCTTCAACTTTTAAAGTCTTTTTCTTTTACAAATGCCTCTCTCTCGTTGTCTTTGGCCCTGCTGACTCGTTCATCAGTTTGAGAGAGGCTTGGTACGCTGCGTTGTCGTATCCGCATAAATCAGAGTCCCAGTACGACAAAGAACTGTAACGTCCTGCTTTAGTTTGTCCTCTTACACTTCACTTATAGTCAAGGTTTCATGCAAGGTCTGTAATACCTGGAGAGCTATCCCATCCATCTCAGTGGCTGTTGCTCAACTGATGCAGGACCCATGAATGTGTGTCACCATCATGTTGCCAATATTTGCAAATTGGTGCGTCACTGGTGACATTAAAATAATGAAATAAGAGCTATTTTTGAACAACCATCAATGAAGAAATGTTTTTTGCATATTTGTGTAGTTACGGCATCTACAGGCAATTGCAAATTGGCAAATTGAGATTGCTAACCTGGCAAACACAGAGCCCTTAGTTTCTTGCACTAGAAACAATCATAATTTGGTTTTATATTTGACCAGTTTCAAACTCTCTCTGATTCCTTCTTGAACATGTATGACTTAGCACATCCCACGTTATCTAGTCTCTTCTACCATTGTCTTGTGACTACCCTGTTGAAAAAACAGCATATGCGGGTTAGGTATGTTTTGAAGCAACTGGTTTAAGATGATCCTTAGTTGGTCATGAGCTGGTTTAAGCTGGTTCTGGGCTGGTCCTGAACAACTAGTTCCTTAAACCAGCTCATGACCAACTAAAGACCAGCTTAAACCAACTCAAACCAGCTACCATGCTTCAAAACATACCTAACCAGCATATAGTGTTTTTTTTTTTTTTTTAACAGGGTAACTAAAGGTCAACCAGCTCACTAAACATGAGCTACATATGCCAGAACCTGCATTAAACTTGAGTTATGCTGCCTATGGACAGATGCTGGTCATTCATGGAATGCATTCCAGAGTCTGTTAAACATCTGCCCGAATGGGGCCTTCTGTGGAGGATGAGCAAATTTAGGAGTGTTTCCTGCAATTTGTAGAAGAGATAGAAGGTCACGGCAGCTGGAAGACGAGCAGATGAAGAGAAACATAAAGCAGTGCTGCTTGTAAAAACTGCTATGGTGGTTCTGGGTGATCTTGTGTCAATTTTAAAAGGACAAAGAATCTGGTACAAAACAGGCCCATTGTTGAAATGTTTTGCTCTGGATGGTTACACAAGTTTTTGAATGTAATTGAATTTATAATCACTTTGCATTACTTGTTTGCAATACTTACTTGTCTTGAGTACAAATTGCCAGATTTCTACCGTGACAGCGTACAGTCCTGGCGTGGCCTCATGCTGTGTGTCTTGTGTGATCTTTTCAGCAATTTTTATTGTATGTTTGTACAGAGCTTCTTTTTGAGAATGAACAGGTTTCTAGCCTATGTCCTCTGAGACAGTGAGAAAGCAAAACACAGATGCTGTACATCTGGACTCTTTGCTTGCAGACAGAGGTTGCTACTGCAATCAAAGCATCAAGATTTAAAAGACAACACACAGACACACATACACAAATACATTTTTTCCCAAGAAGCAGTGATGTAGCGTCACAGTGTGTTGGACGGTCTCATAACTAATTTAAGTGAACTATCAAATGCACTATTCTTGAAAGTTTGTTCGCTCATAACTCCATTTATCCATTTTCCAAGCAACTTATTTGCACAGAGTCGCATGAAGCCCAACGTCACAGTCCATAGGCAAAAATCAATTCATTTAGATAATAAATTACAAACCCTATTGTAATTGTTAGAATGGTCATGGATCAGCAATATTTCACATTTTTAGAAAAACCTACTTTTGTGAACTAGACGTAGGTTCTTTTATCCGATTAGAGCCAAACCAGTGCAGAAAGGTTCTCTGGAGAATGAATATTTTCAAACCACCATTGGAAAAGGGCGCCAAAACGTTCGAATGGGGCAGGGCCACTTTTAGTAAAATGCCTATAACTCCGGAGCGAAATGAGATATCTCCGCCAAACTCAGAGCACTTATGTAAAAGCTCAATCTAAGGTCACAGGAAAAAAATTGCGGAGCTTTGCCACTTAGTGGTGCTATAAGAGGAAAAATATTGGCTATCACTGTGTAACCATTCCTATCAACGTGAAAAAAGTGTGTGTACATTTGTGTATCTCAAAAAAACATGGCTGCCATCGGCCGACGAAGTTTGAGCACCTGTTAGATAAGGTTAACGGAAGCTGATCAGAATGAAACTTGGTGGGCCTGTTCGACTCATGGCCCCAAAGGTCCGAGAGAATTTGAAAGAAATCGACCACTGGGGGTGATATCGCATTTTTCAAACGATTGTATGTTGCACTTTTCACACATACATACAGTATTGGTATCATACAATAGATCTTCTCATTATGGACAAATTTGCCTCTTAGAACCACTGCTTTCAATCAAATAGTTAGTTAAATGATTGAGAAGATGTAAAAAAAAAAAAAAAAATTTTGCAAACTAGTCCTAGGTTTTTCACTCATTCTGGAAAAAAACACTGCAGTACAATTCTCTGGACTCTCTCGGCCAATAATTATCAAAAAAAGTTTGCATTTACCCTTTGAGAAGCTAGAGGCCTGTCTGAATTTACCCAAAATTCTATAAATCCTAAAGAAAAACTAAAACTGAGCTGGACAGGTGATTCTAAACAAGCATGCAAAGTTTTAAGGGGATCACGTTATAGCTGTCACTATACCAGTTAAAAAGGACTCAAAAATCCTGTATTTCTATGGTAAATTACCTCAACTTGCAGAAAACGTTAATACATTCATGCATACACTAGATCATCCCATCATACTATTGATCTCCTGATTCTAAACAACTTTGCCTCTAGGACTACTGCTGTCAATCAAATTGCTTTTTGAATGTTTGACATTATTTAAAAAACCTACTGTTGAAAACTACTCCTAGGTTTTTCACCCAATCTGAAAAAAAAAAACTGCACTACAATTCTCTACACTCTCTAGGCCAGTAATTATTAAAACAATTTTAATGTTACCCTGCACAATGCACAATCACAGTCAGTGTTGGGGGTAATGCATTACAAGTAACATGAGATACATAATTAGCAAAGTAGCAAAGTAACACATTACTTTTACTTTTTTTTCAAATAAATAACGCAAGTTACTTTTCGTTGAGAGAATTTGAGAGTCATGAGAAGTCAACAAGTCATGTTGAGAGAGTGAGGTGCAGAGGCACTTTCTTCAGCCTGAGGCTTATTAATTTCACTTTTGGTGTGAAAGGGTCTTTCCAGTCGCCAAAAATATAACCTTTGGGGGTTTTGTTATTAAAAACAAATAAGCAGACACAGCCCAGGTGACAGAAAATAATGGAAAAGTAACGTAATTCATTACTGTTTAAAAGCAACTTTCCCCAACACTGCTCACAGTTAGGGTGATTTCACCATTTACCACAATATCTAACCTGTATAGTGTGATTACTTTAAATGTCATAATATCCCTTCTGACAAGAAGTGCACTTAATTGTATTCTGTGTGCACTTGTGGTGTTCTTCAAGTCTTAAAAGTATATTAAAAACTGTACTTGCAGATAATATAATGAAATAAATAGCCACTTAAATGTACTTAAAGATGCTACACTTTCATGACTGTTTCTTAACACACTTGAGTATATAATAATGTACAACAATGTCAAAATATATGTTTTAATTTAGAGTACATCAGTATTATCCATCCCTCTATGCTTTTGTCTGATTAAAAAGGCTTCAAATGAAAGTGTCCGTTTGCAAATGAATGACTGAGGTGCAAGCTCTCTTCAGATTTCCTGAAACCTTTAATTCTTTAACTCTCTTACTCAGCGCCTAAAAACTCAACTTTTCCAGATGATTTCTCACAGAGCTGGCACCATTTATCTTAAATGAAGCTCAGTTTCCCTCCACAGGCTTTACAGTAAATGCGGAGCTTTGAAGGTGTGGCTTAGCATGTATTAGCTGAGCCTTTTTTACATGAAGGCTTTATTCCCATAAAACATGTCAGCTGGCCTGGCTGAGTTTTGACAGAGGGGTTGGAAGGAAAGCAAGAGTGCTGGTGTGGATCATGGGAATATCAGATGGAGAACAGAATGACTGGTGAGGGGGATGTAGCATTTCTACAAGCTTTCTCACGCAGCAAAGCAGAACAACATGTTTCAGCAACCTTTCATGTCAAGTCAGAAGTGTCTGTGGAACAGCAGGATGAGTGTTCAGGGTAATATAAGGCTACTGAGCAAAACTAGACCTAAGATGTCCTGACATGAAAAAAGCAGCAAATGTGACAAGAGAACTCAAAAGGTAGATAGACATGTCTACTAAATTACACAGGCCGAAACTTAACCAGGAGCCACTGGTTATGTATAATTTATATAACTGATAGTTCTGGCTCTGGGTGCTGAATGATCAAAACAGTGTTATTGACCTTCTAAAATACACTTGTGCACATTACGCCAATGGATTGAACCCATAAAACTTGGAAACCCAATGTGTGTGTGAGAAAGAGAGAAAATAATATGTTATACAGAGTGTTATGGACCTTTTGAAACTTAGAAAGGTTTCGTTTAATAGCGTTTTAATGAAATTTGTAATACTTTGGTAGTTTTCTACCTAAAAGGCAAAAAGCAGTTAATGACTATAAAGGGAACATATACTTTTAGGACAATCCCAATTCAGTCTATTTCAGTCGTTCATTTTCGCTTAATACTGCAGTTCTTTTTCTACAGTCTGTGACAATGGGAGAGAAACATCGGAGGCAGACATTTGGTCTGTCTCCCCCATTTTTCATTTTTAATCGGTGAGTGTGACAGATATCTGACAGAAGAGGGCGAGATTTCAGCAAAAGCAGTTGGAAGATTTGGTATCACACACCAGAATCAAGTTATTCTGAGTCGCCAAGTGAGACGCCGCCTTTAAAAAGCTAGTGTATATCATTTACAGATGACACAGGATTTTCATAAAGCCCTTAACTGCTCTCATAAAATCGACACAATACCGTGAATGATAACAGTGTTATATTATGAGCCAAAAAAGAGAAGAGATCAAATGTGACAAATAAAAAGATTATTCTTTTAAGCCCATCAGTCAGCAGGGATTCAGACTAAGAGAATCACTAGACAGCCACTGGCTCCTAAAATTAAACATTTAGAAAGCAACTAATTGTTTTAGGGCCATCAGTTAATTTAGTGTGAGCTAATACTATAACTACTACCATTACTACTAATAATGTGTATGCAGGCCAGCAATTTAATACAACAATAAAAAATCCACAATAAAAAGCACAGATACAATACAAGAACATGTTCAGGCTGTATGTTTTGCTGTGGACTCTATAAATGATAAACTGGAGGTGTGGACACCTTTACCACTGTTTTTACGCAATTTTGCATGTGAAATCCAGTCATTTCAATAGGAATCTGTGCAATCAGGAGTTTTTTCACGCTTGAAAAAGTTCCCCAAAAGTTTGTATTCAAGTTGGTGACATGAATTCCTCTCTACATTGCTACACCTCTACATCTCTACACTAATTGACAACTAATGTGACTGCATCTTTATGATCAGTTATTACATATATATTATCAACTATTAAAATATATAGTCCACTAACCGTTAGTTGACAGGAAGAGGCTTGGTCGACTAAAATTTTATTAGTCACTTAGTCGCAGAAAAAAAATCCACAGGAACTGTCCGTGACGGACAGATCATTAACGGCAGGTCTATGTGGTAACATAGTACATCAGGCAGGATATCCAAACGCTCACCTATCATTCATCGACCTCAAATATGGCTTATCATCTGAAAGATGTAAGTAGTAGCAACTTTACATGGCCAAATCTAATGTTAACGTAAAAAAATGAGCGCAGTTGAAGTGTGGAAACTGAACAGTAGCACGCTTACTGCATGACAGATGGAGGCGCCGGTGCGGTCACTTGCTTTTAAAATACTCTGCCATTTTTGCTAATACAGATAAAAGTAATACATCTTTCGAATCTGTAAAGACCCTACGTTTATTTCTGTGCACTCACAATAACAACGAAACGTTGCACTTTTGTAAAATAATGAAAGTAAACAGGATGCGCTTTCTGCTGTCTCGGTCTCTGCGAATTTGAGTGCAAAACTTCGAAACTCTGACCTACTTGACCTACAGACATAAAAGAGAGAGCGAGCGAAATGTCTACTTTCTACCAATTCAAATGGAAAACAAATAATCTCAGATTAGATGTTCTCAGGTGTAATCCGTATGAAACTTACAGGTGCATCCACTACTTCGGAGATGAGTCAGTGTTGCCGAATTCATCTCTTAAGCCAGAAACAAAGAAAGCACTAGTTTATCAAAAAAAAATTATAAAATATTAATGTAGTCTCCTTGCTGTTTTTCCCTCAAACATTTATAATTATTATATCTGCCGGTGCCCTATGGCAAGCATTATGTATGCGTTTGAGCACTCATTAGGCTATGTAGGCAATTAAAAGCTCATTATTATGATTTATATGGTTTATTAATACACGTGCGACTAATAGTTGACTAATGCTTAAAATAAACGACTACTAGTCAACCAGAAAAATCTTTAGTCGATAGGTTTAAACCTATAAAATCTGTTACAATTAAGATTTGAGTAATCTTTAAATGAGAGCTTTTATTGCAAATATTTATTCATGTGATTCATTTGATCAGTTAATTGTCATGTTTTGTAAATAACTTAATTACATTATTTTTAAGCAAGTTATGTTTTGCATGATTTTTTTTTTTTTTAGTTACAATTTTTCCCTCCCTACTTTGCACTTTAACTTTCAAAGTTCCTATTATTACAACGAACTTAACTTTAAAATTAAGCTATAATAACCAAAAAAATAAAAATTTAATATTGTATCCTCTAGAATGCCATGTATTACAACACAGCTCTGTTATCAGTTTGTACAAACCGTCATTGCAATATTTATGACTAAAGTCCGACAAACCCTATAGGATACATAATAGTTTATATCAATGTTGCATGATCGAAGATGACTCAGTTCAGTGAGAGAGTCAATTGTTACACACTTATTCAAAGTAACGGGAAAAAAAATGACTAATTTAAAAGAAAGAGCTCATAAGAGTCATTCATTTGAGAGTTAGACATTGCACTGGTACAACATAACAAAAAAAAAAATGCTAAAATGCAGGGCAGGAAATAAAGACTTTAGTTAGCTCTTTCTCACAAAATAAATTTCTTAAAACCTCAAATTCACCCCTTGAATTACCCTTTAGGATTTCCAATTTGCCAGCAAATTGTGATTGTATTTTTAGTTATTGTGACCAAGTTTTATTTTTTGTTTGTATTTTTTGGGTCACCGTTGCAGCCCTGACTGGGGACTGTGGATTGCAAGATCACAAAATACTGTATGACTATCACACACACACACACGCACACACACACGCCACATACTGTAAAGTCACACTGATTTACACGGCACATGACGCACACTCTCCCCAGATGGAGCGTGCTGGAACGGCCGCCCGGCCCGCCGGGAAACCGTGAGTTGGCGGGGTGTTCTGGCACGCTCATAAAATCACTCACAGTTATAGCAGTGTTTCAGAGCAGCACGTCTTCAAACACACACGTGCTGTCACATAAAAACAAGCGTTACATGTTCAGGTGAAAGACACAGATGTCACATACTGCAAACACAGGCAACTCACCTTCATGCATTACATTTGCATTTATTCATTTGCCAGATATTTTTATCCAAAGCACCTTACAGTGTATCCAACTGTAAATTTTTTCTTTCTTTCTTTTTTTAATCAGTATGTGTGATTCCCTGGGAATCAAACCCGTGACCTTGGCATTGCAAGCTAACAGGAACTATTTTGGGGGTGGCATGATGACAACATATACCATGCAATGGTACAAATAAGTAAACTGTTAACCGAGATGTTGGTATACTGTTTATTTTGAGGTTAATGAAGTTCCCAGGGCTCAACAGTCAGGATGGCCCACAGTCCCGGGCCAGTTTGAGAGATTCACCCAGTTGCTGCATTGCTTACCACAGAATACCTTACATTTGTGGATATTATACATTGATTTGTATGGCTTAAAATTTTACATTTTTGGTTTACTCTGATGCTTTCTACTATACAGATTTAAAAATAGAGGATCTTACTTGCCATTGATGGTTCCATGAACAACTTTTAACATTCACAGAATCTTTATAGTGGAATAACATTCTTTAAATTATTAAATTGTTCTTTACACATTAAAAAAAAAGTTTCTTTTAAGAACTATTTACTGAAAGGTAACCCAAAATGGTTCTTCAATGGCATCCCTGTGAAAATACATAAGTCAAATAAATGTATTTGCATCTGCGTCTTCAGCATAAACACAAGAAGCACAGCTCCGGGTCCAATTCAACCCAGGTCAGATTTTTAATGAAATTGAATGCAGTATCCAGTTCATTACTTTAACAGTCCGCCTTTAGAGACATGTTTCAACTATAAGGCAGAATAGAAATGAAAGTAACTGCGGCCATGTGGTAAACTGATGATAAAGAATTGAAGGACTTCATATGAGTGTTCATTAGGAGGCCATCTGTTCAGCGGCAGTATAAGTGTCTCACTAAAGAACATTGCCTGAGATCTAGCTATGAGTGTGTGTCTGTGTGTATATATATGGACACACTTGCATGCCAGTAAGCTCTCACTTTCCAAACACATCCCACCTGTCAATGTGACTGTCAGTATCTGCTGAAACATATATGCATATACACATTTACACTTCTACAACAATGCCAAACCTGTCGGGGGACCACAGAATAAGACTTACAGACATGACTCTGTAAGACAAAAGGCCCCTACTAAGCAGTTCAGCAGAATTCACTATTTAGTTAACAGTTTAGTTCGGGGACCAGTTATCACTAGTAAGTATGACTTTTGCCTCAGTAAACTCTTTATGTGCTGCTTATCAATAGTTAAGGTAGTTGTTAAGTTTAGGTATGGAGTAGGATTAAGGGATCTAAAATATGGTCATGCAGAATAAGACATTAATATGTGCTTTGTAAGTACTAATAAACAGCCAATATGCTAGTAATATGCATGCTAATAAGCAACTAGTTAATAGTGAGAATTGGTTCTGTTCTAAATCAATTTGTATGCTTTCGTAATAATGTAGATGTTAGAATGAAGCCAGCATTGCTTTGTTGATTCTGACCTACGTACCATTAAGCATGATGCTGTTCACTGTAAAAACAACTTGTTGAGTCAACTTAAAATAATTTGTTACACTGCTGCCTTAAAATTTTAGTCAACTTGAAATGTTAAGTTGTACTTAGTGACAACTTAGATATTTGATCAATGATTCAACTTAAAATTTTATGGCAGTTGGGTAACCTACCCAGGTTTTAAGTTTAATAAACCAAATTTTTTAAGTCAACTCAAATATCTAAGTCATCATTTTAACATTTTAGGTTGACTAAACTTATTTGAGTTGACTAAACTTAAAATTTGAAGGCAGCAGGGTAACAAATTATTTTAAGTTGACTTAACAAATTATATTTTTGTTTTGTTTTATTTTATTTTATTTAAATACTGTGACCTCACTGCAGCAACAGAGCTTCTGGAGTAACCTGGGGTTAAGTGTCTTGCTCAAGGATGCAGTTGTGGTAGCTCATGGCATGATTCTCACAGAAAATTAGTTTCAACGTATTTTCAAAAAAGCAGGTAATTCCAGAATGTATTGTGACAAGCTCAGTAAAAATATGCATTCTTTTGAGAGCAATATTGGCTAAATAAATTCAAAGTTCTGTCATAAAAAAGCTAGCTGGTGCAGTGATACAGATCTAACTCAACTGATATATTGACATCTAGTGTTGTCTAAAATACCAATGGTGATACCAACAGAACCAACATTCAAATACTTGGCTAATGCTTGCTGTAACAGTTGCAGCGCGCTTCAGGAACCCTCCACCTTCTCCAACTCCACCTGTATAGATCTGCTACGGGGTGATTCATGTATGCTACATATGGGGGTTAGACATATGTTATATTTGCAGCAGCAGTGTTTCTTACACGCTCACATCAGCATGTTTTGGAAGTATTGGCAGTAGCAAGTCTCGGTACGTGCTCTGCCACAGCAGCAACAGCAGGAGCAGCAAGGCAAAACTGTTTCACCAAGACCAAACACATTAACACTGTCATGTATATTACCATGCCAAACCCTCTGAGAATTGTCATGATAGATTATTTAATTCCAACAAGGTAGTCTATCTAATATTTGTGTTGTGCATGGAGCTGCTGCATAACTAAAGTGATTCAAATCAGGTCACATTTACATGGTTCAAGTGACCCAATTCCGATTTTTGTGGAACAGATTGGATATGACCCACAAACATGTAAGCAAGAAAAAAGCACATGTATTCCGATATGCTCAGATCAGATTCAAGCTTCTTTCAAATGTGAAAATAAATAAGATACATGCATTTGCATCTGCCATGCCATGGGATATTCCACTATCAATGCAAGTCGTACATCATTGAAATAATGACGGTGCTGACCGGCGTCAACTCAGGTGGGCGCTTTTCTGCAGTATTGCCAAGTTAGTTGCAGGTTAATCATGGAATTGGGATACTTTTGGGCTATGCAGCTTACTTTTTTGTCCATTGATTAAAGCAATCTCATCCCTTCTTCTGGAATGTTTCTTCAACAGAGGGGTCCCCCTGTCGGCTAGTTTTGGGCTAGTTCTGATTATGATTGTTTCGTGTAAAATTTAAATGCAAATATTGGTCATAGGTCACTTTTAAAAGATGATGAACACTGGTCAGCAAAAAAAAAACAAAAACAAAAACAAAAACAAAAACGGATATGGTCAACAAATCATAAACCAAATCAAGTCCTGAAGTGTAAATATGGCTTTAGTCACTTATAAGGTTCCATAGTTCCATCAGGATGCTGATTTACAATGTAGCTGTTATAAAGAACATGCAGTTATCGTCAAGATATAATCAAGATATAATGAGTGACTAAATATCGAAGAAATATATACACGTTGTGCATCAACTCGGTCTTTCAGAACAAGCGCACAATGCCAAGGTCAGTTGTAGCCTGACATATTCACATGCGGACAAAATTGGTCTTTTGGTCCAGTTTCCCAAAAAATCTGACTGGTATGATTTCAGTAACAGAAAGTTTAGAAAGACATGTTCTGTTTAAATTAAACTAAAATCATTGTTTTAAAGTGCATATAAAGGCTTTTAATGAAATTCACTAGGATTTTGAACTAAGCTGTGTAATGACCTCTAAAAAGGGCCCAGGACAAGATCCCGTGCAGCTGCCTGTGATCTCTCTGTAAATCCAATGACTGCAGGTAATACAGTGATTTTACTACGATTTACTGGTCAGGTCCTAATTCACATTAAAGTTACAGCCTTTCTATAAATGTAGAGACAAGCATTTTCTGCAAGGAACAAGTACACTGTGTAACTGCTGATCACTAAATTTGATGGAATATCATAAAGTTTCAGAGGGTGAACTGAATCATTCTGCGAGATGTGTTAATGCTACCCAATTTACAGCAGCGTGTCGCAACTGATAAAATAACCCAGGCAAAATATGAATTGGACATAAAATGAATTTATATGTTAAATGGACATAAAAGTACTACACTTTTATTGACAGCTAAAAGAATAAAGTGCTTTCTGTAAACTTATAAAGAAATCTTAAAATCTTAAAAATAGTCATTTTGACTTATTTCTTAAATAAATAAATAAATAAATAAATAAATAAATTTGGTAGCAGAGTTGATAATAAAAAGCAGCTACTGCAATTAAAAAAAAATAGTTTATCTTCCCATCATGCTGTCAATTTATGAGCATCATAATTTTGAGTTAAGGAATGTAAGATTTTTTAAAAATGCAAATAGTTTTTTGAAAACAATGTTGTACAATGTTAAAAATTACAGTGAATTTAATAGTAAAAAACCTATAAAAATGCTACAGCAAAAACCTGTTAAACAGTAAAAGATATAGTATTTACAGTAAATAACCGTAAATTGACATTCACAGAATTCCACATTTTTTTAATGTTATGTTTTTTTGTTAAAATAACTTTTTCTTATTAGTATTTTCTTAGCAGTTTTGTACATTAGGGTTATATGTTATATCTAATGCTGTTAAATTAATGTTTAATTATTAATTAATGTTGCATTATTTCAGTTTCATGTGTTACCATGATGGTGTTTAGTGTTTGTGTGATTGACACTGTGCACCTTCTATTTTTGTTAATATTTGAAAGCTGTTTGTGATGAGCTTTGGTTCATCATGTGACTTTCTCATCACCACCTGCTTTTGGTGGATATCAGTGTATTACAAAGGTACAAAACAGATTTTAGTACTTCAATAGATTGGCAACATTATATCAATTAATTATGGTATTTATCTGTACATTTAAGTGAAAAACATAAAATGTTGTTACCCTATTTTTACGATAAAATTCCAGTAACCACAGCTGCTGTTTTTTACCAGATTTTTTTTACAGTGTATTTATGATGAGAACTAGTAAAAGCCTCTATTCTGAACTCTATACTCTGCTATGTTTTCTAAGTTATGTCTGTGAAATTTAATTTCTGAATAGAGCTGTTTTCTAAATTGTTCGCGGCATCTGCCTTATCATTATTTAACCGTTTATTATTGCTGTAATAATCTACCTCAGATAATAAAAACGAAACCTGATCGCTGGTTTTCCATGTCAGTCACTTGGACCTTTCTGTCTAAATGGGCGGTTCTTTGCCAGAATAAGCTATAATATGGACCAGACCTTTTACCATTCAGTCAAAGGTCTGGCTCCGCAAGACTAAATGCAACAACAAGCTGAAAAGTAAGATGAAACAGCCTGTAAACGAACAAAACACTACACACACGCAAATAGATACACACACGCCCATCTTTACAAAGGAATGGCCAGAGGCTCTCAGCCACTTGAGCAGCTTCTGACACACCGCCAGAAAAAGAGGAAGACACATCAGAGCATCAGGCAGCCTGTAATCATAGCCTGACCTCTCTGCAATTATCGCCATCTCGCAGGAAACAGCACGCTGTCCTGCGACTAATACATAACTCGCAACTCACAGCCAAGCAACACACAAAACACAAGCAGACCAAAAGCAAGTGTCTGTCCCTCCCAAAGCCATGCTTATGTTTGGAGAGGAATACTGACTACTTACTGAATACCGCACAGTAAACGCAGTATGCTGACTACTATTTAAAAACAGGGGGTGAAACAGAATGCAGTATGCAGTGGGAAATGTTTCAAACAGTAGAATACCACATTGCTGTAAAAATGATGTTAAAATAAATAAATATATACATACATAAATATATATATGTGTAATCCTGGACCACAAAGCCAGTCATAAGTAGCATGGGTATATTTATAGCAGTAGCCAACAATACATTGTATGGGTCAAAATTAAGATCACGTTCCATGAAGATACTTTGAAAATGTCTTATTATAAATATATCAAAACTTAATTCTGATTAGTAATATGCATTGCTAAGAACTTCATTTATACAACTTTAAAAACTGTCAAATATTCTATTATAACAAACAATTGAACCTTATGACTGTTTTTGTGCTCCAAGGTCACATATATATTCTATATTAAATATATATATTTTTTGACTGGAGTTCAGCATTCATTATTCCATAACAACTACAGAAATGAAAGACGAGGTCTCTATTTGACATGTTTTTGTCACTTCACGTACTGTTTTCATTTTGAAAACCTGGTGTAAAATCAAAGCACTTGTGCACAACCCTCATAGCAGTATTATATATATTATATGCAGCTAGTGTTATGTTGTAATGCTTAGAGGGTTACTCCACCCCAAAATGAAAATGTTGTCATTAATCACCCCTATGTCGTTCCAAACCCATAAATGCTTCGTTCATCTTCGGAACACAAATTAAGATATTTTTGATGCATTGTGACAGCTTTCTGTCCCTCCCATAGACAGCAATGTAATTAACACAATCAGCATCCAGAAATATAGCAAGGAGATCGGTAAAATAATCTATGTGACATCAGGGGTACAACCAGTAATTTTGAATGAAGCTATGAGAATACTTGTTGTACTCAGAGAAAACAAAAATTACAACTTTATTTAACAATTCGTCTCCTCCGCAATTGCCTTAGTGCCATTTTGGAGAGTATCCACTGAACGCAAACAGCATATGCAATAATTCTGTGTCAGTTGCACCATAACCAACTACGGATAAGTAGTTTTCATTCAGATAAAAGTGTAAATATACGCAGGATGTATCCGTGTGGCGCAGCTGACACAAAACAGCGTTTTGCGTTCAGTGGATACTCTCGAAAATGGTGCTGGGGTGCTGCGGAGGAGACGAAATGTTGAATGAAGTTATTTTTGTTTTCTTTACGTACAGAAAGTATTCTCGCAGCTTTGTAAAATTACGGTTGAACACCTGATGTCATATGGATTATTTTACCGTTCTTCTTGCCACGTTTCTGGACGTTGATCGTGTTAATTACATTGCTTGACAAAATTTTCATTTTGGGGTGGAATAAGCCTTTAATTACATCAATGCATTCAACCCGATAAATTCATTAAACATTTAACATTTGGAGATTAAAGACAAGATGGATGTATCTTTAGTTATTTACAATGACTTTCAAGAACATTATATTCAAGAATTTGAATTTGTTGTGTCTTAAGAAAAATCGTGATAAGACAAAAGATCAAATATTTTCATGTTCTTTGGTAATACAAAATATTCTCACCTTTCTAATGAAATTGTAGTTTCAAAAGTTAGAAAATGACTATTTATTTTCTTCTGCTATTTTTAATTGGATACATTTTGATTTACAACTCATGATAAAAACGTACCTGTGGGAGCTTTTCGGAAACACGCGTACGTTGTTTCACAAATGTACATTTTATGACATATTCGATGTGAAATGTGTGTAAAACAGCATTCGTTTTCTTTCCCCCGGAACAGATGAACGCTTTTGGTTTTGTACGTGTCACCGCATTTCTGATTTGAAATGTCCGTTGAGTGGTGCTATAACTAATGCTCTTTGATGTTTTAAAATAACGTAGAACTACACCTAAACCTACCCAATAGTATCAACAAAAGCGCATGTGACGTAAAAACGCAAACGCAAGCCTGCCATTTTAGCTTGTTTTTCTCTCATCTTTTAGCTGTTTCATCACGAGTCATGTTTTTGACAGGATTCGTATCCAATCCTAAATCCAATTCCATGCTAAGCTACCAAGCCATCTTGTTACGTCCAGAAAGCGAAACATAAGGAGCTGTAATCATAACTATGTATGAAAATAATTACAAGTGCTCACTGTTTTACCGCCTCTAGTGTTCATTTCTGTTGGAAACTACAGTGATTTTGCAACTTATGAAAAAGTTCTCATAGGTACGTTTTCATCATGAGATCAGGTAGTTATTTTAAGCTCCAATTCCCACTATGAACTAACTATTAAGTATAACTTAAATGCTTCAGTAAACTCCTAATTTGCTACATATTAATAGTTCAGTTTGCGTATGAGTAGGTGTTAAGGATGTAGAATATGTTCATGCAGAATATGTGCTTTATAAGCACTAATAAGCAGCCAATATGAGGGTAATAAACATGCTATGAGCCACTAGTGAGAATTGGTCCCTAAACAAAGTGTTACATTTTATTTTATTCTGTTATTTTATTCTAAAGAATGTTTTGCGAGTCTGGCTCCTGGTAGTCTGAACAAATAACAAGTCGAGAAAGAGATGTAACAGGTCTCACATGATATTAACTTACTTTGATTTGTGGGTTAAAGTTCTCACAGTGTGCCAGGTTGTACATTTTGGCAAATGTCATGCGTCTGCTCCATACAGAACATTTGCATAGTGTGCACTGTATGCATACTGTAGCAATATTAATGTTAGTATGTTAGAATGCTATTCCAAACATAACTCAAGTGTAGAGTCAGCTGTTTGCTTGACACCCATTTTCCTCTTTTCACAACGTCCCTCTAACCGAGAGCCGGAAAATGGGAGACAATCGGCCGCTTTACAGAGCACGACAGAGAAAAATGGCATCAACGTGTGAAAAGATGAAAGAATAAAAGCTCCATTATTACTGTACAATAATGACGCCTGCGGAAGAAAGAGATGGCGGTGAAAGAATGCAGGCTAATAAAGACTAAGAAGTGAAACGCACTAGCACCATTACCCAGTGTGCCGCTGCGCTTGGGTGTCACTTCAAAGCATTCCCAGCTATTAATCAGATGCTATCCTACACCCCTCACCCCCCATTCCCAAATCCCAACTCAACCTTGCCTCAATCCACGAGCATTAAACACCTCCACCCCCACAACTACACAACAGAGTAATCATTACTCGACTTAGTTCACACCTCGCTCAGAAACACACCCTCATCACACCATCAGCACCAATTAATTCACCTGTCACTTCAGCTGGAGAGAGACTGCTTTATTTTTTAGAGCTCAACAGTAAGGATTTCTCTGGTGGCCTGGCTGAGTCAGTGCTCGTACTTGCCTGACAGTATATTCACTGGACCTACCATAAAAAAAAAAAAAAAAAATCAGCAACAAATTTTTTATGTGCGTCAGATATTTATATTTATAGTTTCCAGCAGGGCTATAACTCGATTGACATTGAGAGGGGCAAATCCCCTGCAGTAATCAGATACGGCCAAATTGTCGGCCCTTAATATTTGATATTCTTGATGCTGCTCGGCTGCACTCCATTGCCCTCTTTCTTTGTCTTTAGGATGACAAAAAGTATTACAAGTTTTACATTTTTACGCCGGTCTGCCTCAGTGATCTGAGTATGAATTACAGCGTAACGCTTCAAAAGTGACAAGTGTTTTACAAATGTCTCTTGATGTAAACTTTTTTTTTTTTTTGTCAAATTAGGCTATTTTCAATTAAAAGTATAAGCTATGATGAAGTGATCCATTTTGGCATATCGGACATACAAATAGGATTGAATGTGTGCATTTTATCATATACAAATAATTCAAATAGATTACTCTGGAATAAATTCTAGTTATTTTATTATTTTTCTTTATTTATTTTTACTTGCATAAACACTCTGAGTTCTTTATTTTGTTCCTTTAAATAAAAAGGAACATTATGGTTAAGGCCTTGATTTCCAGTACAGAAGATTAAGTTATATTTAAAAAAGCCAACTTTAATAGCACCGATGCTTTCATGACACGTCATTCTTGAAAATTCACCATAATTGCTATTTTTGACATATTTTTTAGTAAGCTAGATGAAGCCATTTTAATGCTATCTTTAAAACAGAAGAATTCACCACAAACAATATTTAAAACATTATGTTATTAAAGGTATTGAAACAATTTTAACAAACGACATATTAGCAACACTTGGGAGTGACAGGGCGATTGCCATTATGCCTTTTTTAATTAAATAAAACTGCCTTTTTTGTTGTCTATCTATCTATCTATCTATCATCTATATATATATATATATATATATATATATGTTATTTTTATTATTATTATTATTACTACTACTATCTGCATTGATATTTTGACAATTTTGTACATCATGAATAGAGATTTTTATGTTTATTTATGTTCATATGTTATTAGACAATCATTATTGAATATATATATACACTACCAGTCAAAAGTTTTTGAACAGTAAGATAATGATTAAAAAAAAAAAAAAAAAAAAAACATTTTTAAGGAAGTCTCTTCTGCTTACCAAGCCTGCATTTATTTGATCCAAAGTACAGCAAAAACTGTAACATTTGGAAAAAAAATTTACTTCTAAAATAACTGATTCCTATTTTAATATATTTTAAAATGCAATTTATTCCTGTGATTTTAAAGCTGAATTTTTAGCATAATTACTCCAGTCACATGATCGTTCAGAAATCATTCTAATATTCTGATTTGCTACTCAGAAACATTTATTATTATTGTTATTATCTTGAAAACATCTGAGTATTTTTTTTTTTCAGGTTTCTTTGATGAACAGGAAGTTCAGAAGAACAGCATTTACCTGAAATAGAATTTTTGCAACATTATAAATGTCTTTATCATCGCTTTTGATCAATTTTAAGCATCCTTGCTAAATAAAAAGTATTCATTTCTAGAATTTATCTCCCCCCAAAAAATAAATAAATAAAAACTATACTGACTATAAAGCTTTTGAATGGTATAGTGCATAATGTTACAAAAGCTTTTTATTTTAAATAAATGCTGATCTTTGGATCTTTCTATTCATCAAAGAATCCTGAAAAAATTGCTCAGCTGTTTTAAATATTGATAATAATTATAATAAATGTTTCTTGAACAGCAAATCAGCATATTAGAATGATTTCTGAAGGCAGTGAAGACTGGAGTAATGATGCTGAAAATTTAGCTTTGATCAGAGGAAAAATTTACATTTTTATATTTATAAATATATTATAATATTTCACATTTTTTACAGTTTTACCTGTACTTTGGATCAAATAAATGCAGGCTTGGTGAGAAGAAGACACATTAACTTTAATAACTTGTTTTTGCAATATTGTAAAGTATATAAAATAATCAAGGAGAGAGAGATGGAGGGAGGTGTTGACACCTGGCTCTCATTGCGTACATTGGGCTCTGTGCCTGGACCCGCAGCCGTTTACTCAAAACACCTGCCACAGTGAGTTTGGGGAGGGGGGGGCAGGGGTGTTGTTGATCAGCCCAGGCAGGCCCCGCGCGGGCCACTCCCGCCACGATACGCCCTCAGAGCCATAAATCCAGCCTGGATCTCCCCACGGCCTCCAGAGAGGAATCATCATCACTCCTGCCCCATAGCACGGGATTAAGTCCTGCACCACAGCTGTCTCTTTAATATTAGATAGATGTTATACAATTCTAATCCCTCGCACTAACCTCTTTAACCGTCTCCACACTAAACGATGTGCTTTTAGCACACGTCCTAGAAGCGAACAGTCTCAAACAGCTACTGTTTCAAATATCCAGCAGAAATCTTACTATTTAAGGGAGAAAATGTGAGTGGACTACACTGGAGGGGTTTAAAGGCAATTCATATTCAATAATACTAACAGGTTTACTGAGAACTGAATTTTAACTTCAAACTGAATTGAATAAACATCAAACTGGCTTGAGCTGAATAATGACACTATCGTCTAATGTAGAGCTGCTTGTAAATAAATTAAACTTGCTTTATAATTTCAGTTTTACAACATTAACACTGTTATTTTTCTGTTTGTTAATGTGAAGCTGCTTTGAAATGATCTGTATTGCCGTAAGTGGTTTTTTGATGGTCGTTTACTAGCCCGTGTCAAAAGAGGCCTTAAGTTGTGTAGATATGGATCCTTCTGTGCAATTCTAAAGGATTTATTGTCAGGATTTATTGACATTTTATCATCCGCCAGGTAAAAATCATAAACCCAAATGGTTAGAAAAGTAACAAAACACTTCTCCTCAATGGGCCGCATGATTTGAGGCATCATTCACGTTTGGAGAACAAACACTGAGAGATGAGTAAAACACCAAAGGTGATGTGTTCAAATCATTACTGTGAACAAATAGTGATGCTCACCTGTTCTTTCAGAATAGAAATAATATTACACAAGTGAATACAATCATGTGAATAAGGCTTTATTTCATATTTTTGCACATTTCTTTCTTTGAAAACAGAAACAAAAACATTTAGCCTCCCATCTAACAGGAAAAAAATACTGATCAGAGCTAAAGAGAGAGAAAAAGATCAGAGAGAGAAAGAGTAGGCAGTGTACCCTAGTGGTCAAAGTGTGCACTAGGGCAGACTGAGGACAAAGGCTATGCATATTACCATACTACTGTTACTATTTCTGTAATATACAGTATGTATACTAGGTACAGTGTGCAAATATATACAGAGGTAAATCAACAACTTGACATGAGCATTCTGCTCATTAATGCATTATATAGCAATTGTATCTACCAGATTGTTCCTTCTCTGCTCATCATTGGTCTCAGGCCATTTAGTAGCTTATAAAATTAGATGTTAGACCGTTCCGCAAATGTAGAGTCCTTGTTTTAAAAAGGTATGAGTCAGATTCATATCTTGAGGAGTGTCTGTGAGGAGCAAAATGACAATGCATTCTATACGCTCACTCCGAGTGCAACAAGTCGCTGTGCATTTGAGACACAGGCAGCTGCGTTCGTCCTCCCTCGAGACTGATTAAATTGGAATTTCTGATGCTAATCTTTGTTTATGCACAAAAGGCCGACACATCCTTGAAAAGAATGCGGCATGTATATTTATTGGCACAACTCTTACTCAGTACAGTGTATCAGTCAAGTCTGTCACTCTGATGACTTACACAGCCAATTAGTGACAAATTGTCATTCATGAGTGCGAACTGATAGTAAGGAACAAAAGTTTAACTTGACACAATCAAAGCAATATAAGAGTGTCTTGCTACTTATTAGCTAAGTAATGACATTTTTAAGAGTGTATGAAGCATTAGGGAATGTAAAAATGATTAAAGACAACATAATCAGCAATTTATTTACTATACGAAAATGTAATTGGGATTTGATTGTATGTTGAGGATGTGAATTAGATGTATATTGTTTTGTTTTGTTTTTGTCCACGTGGCATTGGTTGTGTCAGCTGAAAGTAAGCAGAAGTAATTTCGCTTTAATGAAAGATGATGAAAACAAACTGACAAAGTGCGCACAGTAACATCCTAAAAATAACAGTGCAGAATCTCTTAGTTCATTTAAACATGTTAAGTTCAGTTACAAATACTATACAAATAAAAACTAAATTCAGTGGGACAATGTCGGTTGTGTCAAGACATGTTTGCTTGTACAAACTAAGGGATAGATAGATAGATAGATAGATAGATAGATAGATAGATAGATAGATAGATAGATAGATAGATAGATAGATAGACCATTTATATTATATATTTTCTAAATGAAAAATCAAAAATCGATTTTGAAAAATAGCAACAGCATTGAAGGAGGTGTGAAAAAAAATACTGATGTGTTTGTTGTCCAGTGTGCACGAAAAAAAAAAAAGTAATTTAATCGTAATTTAAAACTAAAAAAATCCTGAACTGTTTTTAATCGAATCGATACGAGGTACCGAAAGGTTCCCACCCCTAATTAATGCATTAACAATCAAAATATTGGTGCATTTGGTGTCCAGTGTGCACAAAAAATGTGATGATAAATTGTGAATAGGAATTTAAAAATCAAAAAATCGTAAACGTTTTTTTAATCAAATTGCGAAACCAAGAATCGATATGAGGTACCGAAAGATTGCCACCCCTAATTAACACATTACAAAATACTGGTGTGTTTGATGTCCAGTGTGCACAAAAAATTACAAATTGTGAATCGTAGTTTAAAAATGTAAAAATCGTAAACAGTTTTTTAATTGAATCGTGACACCAAGAATCGATATGAGGTACCGAAAAATTCCCACCCCTAATTAACACATTAACAATCCAAATACTGGTGTATTTGGTGTCCAATGTGCACAAAAAATGTGATGATAAATTGTGAATTTTAATTTAAAAATCCAAATATCGTAAACTGTTTTTTAAACGAATTGTGAAACCAAGAATCGATATGAGCTACTGAAAGATTCCCACCCTTAATTAACACATTAACAATAAAAATACTGGTGTGTTTGGTGTCCAGTGTGCACAAAAAATGTGATGATAAATTGTGAATCGGAATTTAAAAATCAAAAAATCGTAAACTGTTTTTCAATCGAATCGCGAAACCAAGAATCGATATGAGGTACCGAAAGATTCCCCCCCTAATTAACACATTAACAATCAAAATACTGGTGTGTTTGACGTCCAGTGTGCACAAAAAAAAAATTATTAAAAAAAATTGTGAATTGTAGTTTAACAATTTAAAAATCATAAACAGTTTTTTAATTGAATCGTGACACCAAGAATCGATATGAGGTACCGAAAGATTCCCACCCCTAATTAACACATTAACAATCAAAATACTGGTGTATTTGGTGTTCAGTGTGCACAAAAAATGTGATGAAAAATTGTGAATTTTAATTTAAAAATCCAAATATCGTAAACTGTTTTTTAATCGAATTGTGAAACCAAGAATCGATATGAGGTACCGAAAGATTCCCACCCCTAATTAACACATTAACAATAAAAATACTGGTCTGTTTGGTGTCCAGTGTGCACAAAAAATGTGATGATAAATTGTGAACTGTAATTTAAAAATCGAAAAATCGTAAACTGTTTTTTAATCGAATCGGGAAACCAAAAAATCTATATGAGGTACCGAAAGATTCCCACCCTTTTTTTTTTACACATTAACAATCAAAATACTGGTGTGTTTGGTGTCCAGTGTGCACAAAAAATGTGATGAAAAATTGTGAATTTTAATTTAAAAATGTAAAAATCATAAACTGTTTTTTAATCGAATCGTGAAACCAAGAATCTATATGAGGTACCGAAAGATTCCCACCCCTAATTAACACATTAACAATCAAAATACTGATGCGTTTGGTGTCCAGTGTGCACAACAATGTGATGATTAATTGTGAATCGTAATTACAAAAAAATTTTAAAAAAATTTAAAAATCGTAAACTGCTTTTTAATGGAATCGTGAAACCAAGAATCGATATGAGGTACTGAAAGATTCCCACCCCTGATTAACACATTAACTATTGTTAACTAATGGGACATTGTTGTTACGAATATGACAGCTCTCAGAGGTTCATCATGAGACAGACCCATGATTGAGGTCAGTAAACACGCCTCAACACACAGACCCACAATCCACCTCCATCCAATACACAACATGCTTTCCTCTGCTCTTTTCTCTGAAAGATTACAATAATAAAATTAAAATTAAAAACAAGTAATCTGGATTTTCTGCTTGAGCCGTTAATAATGTCTAACAGCTGTCACATGCAGCACAACCACACGCGGCGGTTGGCCCGAGGCCGCCTGATGAGAGGGAGACAGACAGAGGGAGAGAGACGGTTTCCTTCACCTGCAGGTCCACTAAACATCTCTTTTACTTGTCTTGTTTAATGGTTTATTCTTCGAAAGCTGCTGTAGGTTAAGGGAAGTGTGAGCTTCCTCTGCTGAAGTGTAAAATACACGGCAGGGTTTGAAAATGTGATACGGTTATGTGATACAGGAAGGATTGCCCGCCCAGCTTGTCTTCTTTGTGTAGGGTTGCAGTGCCCGCCTGACCTGCAGCGTGAGGGGACGCCACGGCTGTGTGGCACAGTGCCACACTGCATACACATGCTTATCAAACTAAATATGAACATTACATAGACTTCCATTGTTCTTATATAAGGCCAGTTATAATTAGTAACTCTCCAAAAATAGTACTAAAATTTCTTCACATTAATACAGCACATTGTGCCCTATTTTTACATGATTGTTAATATTTATTTATTTATTCAATCATTTAACTTTTTTTTTTTTTCAAATGACAATGTCCCAAAATGTCACGAAAGAGGTGTTTTGTCAAATTAGTTACAACTCACGTTTACATGCTGTGGAAACGAGTACATAGACTGCTGTTGTTTTTCTATAAAGCCATTTGTAATTACAACAGACTAACCTAGATTCTACCCCTTGAAGAACATGTTTTGTTTTAAAATCTATCAGGCAGTTTATTTGCTTTATGAATTGTTTTTTACAAACAAAAATGTCCCCAGACGTCTCCAAGTGAAGTTCTCCAAGTTCCGTCCAATTTACCGTACTTCTGGGGACAGTTTGATCCCTAAACTATTGTTAATTGTACACACATTCACACACAAACACACTGTCCAATAAGAAAATCCTTTAGCTAATTCTTCCCCACCAAAGCTGTTAATCAGGTCAATAAATTAAGCACAAAATGATGCACAAAAACATATTTATGCAGCTTTTACAATTTCTGAATTCATTAAAATTGTTGAAAGAGGACATCTTGGAACAGTCTGTGGTAAAGGTCTGTTCATACCAAGAACGATGATGTTAAAGAAGTCGTTCACTTCCAGAACAACAATTTACAGATAATTTACTCACCCCCTTGTCATCCAAAATGTTTGTGTCTCTCTTTAGTCATAAAGAAAT